>JARWCS010344599.1:0-11369 GCA_034783895.1 Geukensia demissa | reverse complement strand
AATAGATGAGAAATAAAACAGTATTTTTATTTGGTATTAACTTTAATACAGTATGTAACTGGTTTATTTTAACAGATTTATTCGGTTTTTATAGTCTTACTAAAGCAACTGGTAAAAATAGATTAAAATCCAGGTTAAATGTTTTCTGATAAGGGAGAAGCACTCTATAAAATGTTTTGTTTCCTGTTGTACGTGGGTCGTGTACAGCTACTAATTATACGACCGCCAACGGTTATAGGAATCACTATGTCTGTCTATAAGTTTGTCCACAAACCTTGTAAGTGTATCTCCTTCTAAACTGTTCAATGGATTTCAATGAAACTTTGTATGAAAATAAAACACATTGTGTAGATATGCATATAGGAAGGAAATTCATCTCGGCTTATTCCAAGGGCAGATAATCTATGTGGAATATCTTTTGTGAGTTTTGCACAAAGTATGTCTCTTTTTGTGACAGACTTTGAAAAAAGAAGATTTTGCACACAGTCAGTTAAGTCTTTATAAAAGTTCATGTGCCTCTTATTTTTTAAACGAAACCTAATACTTTTGAAACTCAATAACTTGAACTTGGAGGCCCTTGAAAAGCAAACTATTAAAAGTTTTATTGCTGTTCAAGTTAAATTTTTAAAGTTGGAATCTCAATCACTTAATTGAACTTGCACACCTTGGGAACCTCAAATCTCTTATAACTTAAAGCCTTTACAAAATAGAAAAGTATCATTTTCTTGCTGTTGAGGTGAAACTATTATATACAGACTTGGACCTCAATCACTTGAGACCACCTCAGTGGATTTGATCCTGGTCCGGATGAAGCAAAGCCATTGCTGCTTTGTTAAGTATGCAGCATTAGGAGTAAGTGTAAAGACTTATCAGCCCAGAGTCAGAATAATGTGTCTTTGGTAAAGTGGCATGTCTTTCTGCGAACTACTGCTTTGGTGAGCTAGTATATTCCTGCTCTAGTACATTAAGCTGAGTTCATTGGTAAGCTTTCATTAATATGCTCTCATCATGAATAGGCAAGAAATATTTTCTACTGGATGTTAAGGAACATTCAATAAATCAATCCTTCACTTGAACCTGAACACTTTGAGAACCTCAAACCTTATTTTCTATTTAAAAGCAAAACAAAAAAGAATTGCAGCAGTTTTTTTTTGCCATTTATTTGAAACTTTATACAGTTGAACCATGATCACAGGAAATCAAATGGGAACCTTAAACCTTATTTTCACCCATTTCAGCATTCTAGTAATGTTTTCAAACCTAGGTTTATTTCAAGAATCCTCTAGCTCAAAATATTTCAACTCCTCTTCATGCTGATTGGGAATATTTTTGAAAGTTGAATTGGATATTAAAAACCATACATGTCCCATCTCCAAAATTTAATAAACCATTTCATGAATATGGTAAACTCATAACAAGACGTCAGTTCTTATTACCCACTGAATATTGAAAATAGTACCCAGTTCTTGAACGAGAGTACACCCAAAACCAGACACCCTTTCTTATTGTCCACTGAATATAGAAAATAGTACTCAATTTTTGAACATGCTAGACTACAACCCAGACATCAAATCTTATTGCCCAGATGAATATAAAAATTAGTACCCAGTTCTTGAACATGGAAGTCCCAAAATCAGTTCTTATTGCCCACGAAATATTGAAAATAGTACCCAGTTTTTGATCATGGGAGACCCAGACATCCGTTCTATATTTCCCAATGAATATCTAATATAGTTCTTTGAAAATAATATTTTTCCTTTAGAGTTGTGAGTTTAATCCAATTCCTTTATATAGATCACTTCGATAAGAAGTTATGACATGTTGCAATTAATAATGAACTAGAGGCTGCAATCTTTGTAAATTATTAATGATTTAATACTATAAAAGTGTCTGATAGTGTTACAGAAACCATGGCAACCAAGTGTAGGAAGTCTTTCTGATGTTTATTGGGAGTCTATATAACTACACAGCACAGTTATCTGAAATGTCAACAGTTGCAGAGTATTTTGTTTTGAGCCATTTCCATGGTATTTTGAGAATTTGTCTAGTTTCAGATATGGACAAAATATATGCATCTTTGGATAACAAGTAATTATAGCCTTGCTGATTTTTCTTGTTCGTCAAGCTTTCGAATTACAAGTGCCATAAAACTGGTAAATGAAGCAACCCAAGGACTTAATCACTCCTGACAATTTTTCATGAAATTATAACAACGTGGGTTAATAAAATGATTAATTTAATATATTTATTTGATTCTATATTAGTATTAAATGCATGGGTCATTTCATGCTGCATTTGCAAAGCAATGGCAGGATTATTTTTTGCAAGTGAGCTCTAGGTACTAATGTTGATATGGTAAAATCTCAAACTAAATATTTTTCAAATCTTCGTTTAATTTTACTAGTTTATGTGTTAAAAAAGGAAATGTTATCATTCCTCATTATTTACTGTTCTGTTACAGGAAGCTTTTTGAGGAAGCCGTCTGTCTTATTTTAGTTTTTTTTTCTCAGTCTCAAAGATGACTTCATAATACAAATTTGACTGTATTGGAAGACCGTCTTTGTAATAAACCGAGTGTGCAAATTTAAGGAAGAAGGTTAATGGATTAGATTAGATAGGTTTGTCTTTGTATTTAATGTTTCTTACATGTACATTTTTGATTATATATTCAGATAAGAGCAATATAATTTATGCAGACACAATTTTTAATTTGGGGCGGATTTATGCTTTTCTCAAGGAATGCCTTGTAGAGACCTCAAGATTTGTAAATTCCCTCAGTTTTTCTCATGGTTGGAGTGCAGTCTATCTGACATTTGCCGCATATCATTTCATTTTCATAGATTATATTTAATCCATTTTATTACGATGCCAGAACATCTATGAAGGTTGAATGCTTCATTGAAGGATGTTCGCTGCTCTGTCAGAAAATAACAAGGTTTTCAAATAATTGTGATAGCTTTAAAACATATAAATGTTGCAACAAAATAAGCTGAAAAAAGTCACGGGTCAGTGTGCTAGTTTTTGAGATATAAGCATTTGAAAATTTGGCGGGAAATGGGGTTTCTCTCCATTCCCATAGTTTTTGTATTAGTAAGTTTTGTCCTTTAAAACCCAAGAAGAAATAACAAGAATTTCATAAAAACTTCTCAAATGTCAATTTTAAGTGTGTTTAATGAAATTATGAAAAGAAAAGTGGGGGTCAGCGGGCAAAAAATATTAATGCTATAAAATGGATAAAACCAGAAGAGTTCGAAAATCTGACCAAAATGGCTAACTTGAGCAGCAAACATCCTTAAAGAATAATTCTAAATCCATTTACTCTGCAGTATCATCCATAAATATCAGTTATCGTGGAAAGACTGAAATTTAAGTATATTTGAATTGGAATCTCTAGGGACTGACTAGACCACTTAGATCTCTTTATTTTTGCCACCTAATCATATTCAGTTTCAGTATTAAGTGCTTTCTGGGTAAAGTTTTGTCAGGGGAATGCAAGGAACAACAAACTGAATAAAGGCTTTGTCTGACAGGAGGTCGGTCTACAGATTTATAGTTATCGCTAGAATATTAGTGAATATTGTACATATTCCAATATTTTGTTTTTGTAGGGTTCGTGTTACTCCAGCTTTAGTTTTCAGTATGGTGTTGTGTGTTCTATGTTTCTCTTTCGTTTCATTTTGTTGGCCATGGTCTTGTCTGTCTTCCGACTTAACAATTTCTGTCTGCCCCTTTGGTAACTTTGAATTCTTTTTCCTCTTTCTATCAACTTCCTGTTAGCTGTTGTAGAACAGGTGAAGTATACTGAGCAGGTACCCAACCATTAACATAATTCATGCAGATAAGCAACTAGTCAATATCTTTCGTTGAAATATTGTTTTCTTAATGAAAAAAAATAAAATAAAATAAAACCTTGTTAATTTATTTTTTAAAATGGTCTAGCTCATAAAAGTAATAAAATAGCTGTTTATAGTAGCACAATAAATACAAAACCAGGCTTAGTATGAAAACCAGAATGTATTTACAATAAAAGTTCACTCATCCTGTGGAAAAAATTCATAGGCATGTGATACCCATTTATATCTCAACCTCCATTTCTAACAGCTTGTCAAAAAAATTTATCACTTTTACACAGAATAAATTTGTAAATAATCATGCAAATTATATCAATAAATATAGTTTTACAAATTTGTTCAGATTTTTTGTTGGGAGATTTATTCCATGTTTTCTTTTGTAGGTGTTATCATAAAATTATAAATCATTTTTTGTGTATTTTAAATCTTGTTTAATATATGTTTTGCATTGAATTTATTTAAATTTGAAGTGTTATATATCCTTTTTCTGTACTGTTTTGTTGACACATTCAAGATTTAATAAAAAACAGAAAATCTGAAGTAGAAAACAGATTCATAAATATTTAATAAGCAGTATTAGTATGTCATCCAGTTAGGCCATGATAAAAAAATGTTTGTTTTCCCTCTCCCTGATAAAAAAAATGTTTGTTTTCCCTCTCCCTACCTACCCATGAACATGATCCCTACCTAACAGTTTTTTCGGCATTTAAACTTTTTATTTTTTCTTAAGACTTTTTTGTCTCCCATATGGTATATTAGAATAATGAAAAAAATCTATAAATCTATTAACCTACCTTTGTGATGAAGGATCGAGAGAGGGGAAACAAACATTATAAAATGTGGCCTTAGTTTCAGATTAAAATTGAAACAGAAATGGACATGGAAATACACAATTTTGAATGAAAACAAGGTAATAACACTTTAAAATACATTGTATTTTGCATATCATATGGAATTCATTAAAGTGACATAACACAGTGTGCATTTTGGTGGTAAATGCACATAAAACCCGGATACAATTGCCGATTATATTTGTTGAACGGAGCATCTTTGGAGTTAAATGTGAAATTCATTTACGTTAAATGTGAAATTCATGAACTGCAGATGTGATTTACTGAAGGAAGTAAAATTCAGGTAGTTTCATGCAAATTAAACTTGTGCTGGAAATAAACTCATATGACTTTTTTGCGTTTTATTTTTCCTTCCTTTTTGTATGAATTTTGCCCTATGATATTTAACTGTCAGGTGTCCCATATGTTTGCAGGAGACACCCGTCTCTTGGCTAAGATTTTGAAAAATCCATTTTAATATGAATGCAAGAAATAGAGGTCCTATTATGGTGCTTTTGGGGACATTAACATCGGCAGGCAAGTAGTAGTTTCTGCTTGAATGGTGCTGGATAAAAACTGGCTTTTGTTTTGGGTAATCTAGCCCCACCAATTTATTGGGGAAGAACTAAAGGATTTTTTCCAAAAATTTTAATGTAAGTTATCTATTTTGATTTTGATGTTATATATCCTTTTTCTGTACTGTTTTGTTGAACCATTCAAGATTTAATAAAAAGCAGAATTTCTCCCTGAGAGAAAAACTAAACAACCCATAAGACTTGTTGCCAATCTCATCATTTTCAAGATCCAGGCTGAAAAATTGTCATGCTCCAAGTTTTGAAACCTATTTTTTTCATTGAATTTTGGTGGTTTATTAAATCTAAAATATTACTTTTCAAATGCAACAAAAGTTAACCCAAGCATATGTTGATGCTTCTTTTTAAGGAAAAAAAACAGCAAATGGAAGAGGTAAAAAATTTTGCAGGGGATGAGAAATTTTATTTTATTTGTTGTTGTTTCATTTGATTTTTCTCTTGGAAAACTTTCAGCGGATTGAACAAGACTTAATAATTGAGATATGAAAAAATAAAATACAGTGCACCTTCATTATATCTCTCCTATTAAATGGCGATCCCTCTTTTATTGCCACACAAGTCCCTCTTTCTAATATACAATAGTTTGTTTGTAAATATTTCCTCAATATATTGCCACCCTCGCATAATGCCAGAATCTGGCCTGGTTTCAAAGGTGCACTTTATGCATATGAAATAAAGGTCAGAGACCAGGGGCTTGGTTGGCAGAGTGTTGTAGAAAGTTGATTTGAACTTACTTGTACAGATCACTGTATCCTATCACTTAAGCACTGCGAGTTTATGCTCCAATTTGTACCACACAAAAAAGGTTGCATTTGACAGGTATTAAGGTTTGTCAGTTATCTGTCCAAGGTTGGTGGTTCTCTCTGGGTACTCTTGGCTTTCTCCATCAGTAAAATTGATCGCAGGATATGTCTGAAATATTGTTGACAGTTGTGTTAAACCCCATACAAACAAACAAAAAACAAAATCAAATCTTAACAAAGACAGATGAAATTTATAAAGCTAGAGGTTTCAACACGACCTTTGACAAGGGTGGAATCCTGCTCCTTGTGACAAGCCCTTAACCACCCCAATTAACTGGCAAGTGTACATGTTATTTGACAGACCAATTATTAAAAAGTTAATGAATATACTAATGAAAATAAAATCATAAAAAAACAACACAATGACTATCCAGCTACCACAACTCCTGTCTTTGGACAGGTTCAATGAACTTTGGGCAGGGTTTAACATGAATCCTTGCCCTTTCAACACTTCAAAAAGAAGAAACAAATCAGTGCAAATATAAATCATTTAAAGACACACTATAAAAATTATACAAGAAAGAATTTATTTTGGTAAGATAAGTACCTGAAAAATTAAAAAATTGTGTTCTATAAGTAATTTTACTTGCAACTTCTCTGTTGAAGAAATGATTCCATTCCTTTGGAACTATACCTCACCAGACAACAGTTAATTCAGATGTTGCTTCATGAGAAATGCATAATATAATAATTTGGGTAGGAGCATCTTTAACAGTTTATTTTTTGCTTCATTTTGACCTGCATTTTTGCTATGGGTTGTTTCTACAATAAAGGGGACCTTTTCAGTTTGGCACTCATTGAGAGTTGCACACACTTAAGTAATCAGACATGATTTTTTCCACTTTTCGAAACCAAGATTTTCCCGTATTCCAACCTTTATTATACATAGAATTTAGCTTCTGGTAATCCATTTCCACTTTATTTCTATGTTGGAAAAATCATGTCTGAGTTATGTACATTTGTTAAGCACTTGGGTTGGAATTCGTCTTTATGAAGCCATTATCTGGTATGGAACTTACACATTCTGTTCAGACTTAGAAGACAGACTAGCAGTACACCAAACAAGGTTAACAATTGCTTTGATAAAAATTGCTAGTGATGGAATATTGCAAAGGTTCTGCAGAATTATAAATAGTATACCAAATTATGGAAAAACTTGAAACAGAAAAGCGGAGATGGCCATTCAAAATTTTGTACATTTTTACAAAGCCAATCTGGTAATTTTTATTTAAAATATGACAAACCAGCCAGAAGTTGTGATATGTCTTGGTAATTTCAGGGATGTGATTCTTTAGAATTTATTTCCGTATGTTATTATTTATACTTCTGCCAGGGAATTTCCGTTGAATTTCTCGGGTCAAGAAATGTCTAAATCACATTCCTGTAATTTGTTTTGACATTGGATCGTTTTAAAATCCATGAGAAGCAAGTAAAAATTTTTTAATAGTTAGTCAAACAGATATTCAAAGAACTTGTAAAATCAACTTTAAAATACTATGTGGTCCCACACCAGTCTAGTTGGTCATTGGCCTTTCCGGTTGTCCTAAATTGATTTTGTTTCCTGTAGACATTGTTTTCTCAGCTGGTAGTACAAATGATTTAATTGTTTTATATGAAAGAAAAGAGACTAGTCATATAGATTCTTGCTGGGTGTTTAATTAACATTTCTAAATTTGTTAGCAAAAGAAAGTACCAAGTATTCGAATTCGTATGATCTGATTTAACCCCAAAAAGGTAAATAATAATTTGTTTATTAAAATTAGAAATAGCATTAAGAGACATGCTTAAGATATTTTTTTAGTGTTGTCAAATGAGTGCATAAGATTTATAACGTCACAATAGTATCTTTGTTAATCTGTTTATCGCTAATTTTATGCAAGAGGAAGTAACTCTTGAAAGTTGTAAATAAATTCTTCTCGCATTTTAATATTGTAAGGAAGTGATAACCAACGGATTTCCTTTTCCAGGTCTGAAGTAGCTTTATGCCTGTATAACTGGTAACCTTGGATTGAAAAGACGTGGATGCTTAAAATCAGGTAAAATTTGAAATTTTATTTTTATATAAAAATTTGAAAAGAAACATTTGAATAAATTTAAATTTGACATGAATTGTAAATCGGTTAAATATTTTTGAAGATGAGTTGAAAATGATGCCAAAAAATATTTCAAGTTATGTAATTTATTACGTAATCTTAATTGTGGAATAAAGATTTAGAACTTAAAATGTTCAACAAAACACAATTACATGTAGCATGAAAAATTAAGCAAAAATTTGTATGACCCCTCCTTTAGCAGACAGGGACCTGTACATCAGTCTGTCGGTATGTCTGTCAATTTTCGTCAAAGATTTCTCAGCTTGTCTTTGTTGAATTGGTTTGATATTTGGTTTTAAGCATTATTAGGGTTAGGTCTACCATGTCTCCCCTTTAAGGTCCTATATATATCTACTTCATGTTAAAGGGTTGGGATATCCATGTCCCATGGACGCATTTTCTCTATAAAAAGTACTTGCAAGCATTTCTTGTCTTGAATCAGAATAGTAGAACTTTCATTTTCTCATCCAATTCATTATCATATTTCCATAAAATCAGATTCAGCAGACGTGTTCTTTGCAGTAAATGGTTGAAGATTTAAATGGCGTCATCTCTGGACAATGTTCATAGCGGCCGGGAATTAGTTTGTTGCTTGTAACAGTTGTTTGCACTTGGCTATTTAAAATAAAAATTAGCCAGAAATCAAGTTTACAAATTATAAGAAACCATTTAAGGGTCATACCACCTAGAACTTTAAATGGACATGTTGCATTCTAAAAGTATAGTTGGACAGATAAAAATATAGCGGTTGACCAGGTTTATTCCCGGTTGGTCTACTCGCATTTGGTCTATTCCCAGTTCGTCTACTGTGAAAAAATTTGTTATTCCCATTTGGTCTACTTTGGAAAAAATCTTTATTTTTATCTTATAAAAGATTTTATATTTAAGTTATGAAATCAAATTTAATTATATTTTGTTGTCTGAATATTTTTTTGTATTTTTGGATGTTAAATTTTTTTGTTGAAGATAAACTGTCAATTAGAAACCATACTTTTGAGTTCATATGGAATGGCTTCATCCCTTTAGACTTGACAAATTCCTTTGCTTTGTCAACAGTTTCACAATATAACAATTAGGATTTGATGATAATTGTTATGATTTTATGGTTTTAGTTCAGAATACCATTATTTGTTTGTTTTGTAATGAGAAAGGGTGCAACATACATAATGATAATTATTTAAATGTTCAGATTAACAAAAGATTGTTTATATAACAATTTAACTTTCAATAAATGCATGTCATTGATAGAAATTGCTGGGAGCAAATTTACAAATACATCCAGAAAAATAACTATTAATATTTTTTCATCTAAAATGATTAAAAAAATTATATAATGTGAAATAAAGTTATATTTCCATTCTTCATTTTAAGAAAGCCCATATTTAATCAGAGTAGACCAAATGGGAATAATATATTTTTTTAAAGTAGACGAAATGGGAGTAGATCAACTGGGAATGGTCAAATAATAGACGAACTGGGAGTAGACCAACTGGGATGTTACCAGTAGTAAATAAGTACCTAAATTCTATTGGATTGAAAGAATATGGTTACTTATATCGGTTGTACAAACCAATTTGACAAGAATGATCCTAAAAGCTTCTATCACATTCCTAAAAGTCCAGGTTCACGTAGAAAGCTATGGATTTCTGCCATAAAGCATGTCAATCTTTTCATATTTTCTTCAGTCATTTACTTCGGGAGCACTTTCAGGTAGCACCTGCCTCATATTAGACATCACTGGCTGCATTCAGGTAACCTCCTTAAGATACATAAGGTTACCCAAGGATGACGATGGACTAAAGCTTCACCATTGCTGGCATTCAACCTTTGGGTTACCCATATGCATAGACATACAATACAAGAGATTGGCAACTCTCCAGACTCTTGTGAAATCACACTGTCCTAGTCCCGATTTCAATTGATTGCAAGATTACAACAAATCATCAGTATATGTCCTAATTTCTCAGAAATGGAAAAAAATAAATAGTTAAAAACTTTTATTCAGCATTCTTTATTGATTTGTGAGTGTTAAAACAATCAGTTCCCACATTAAAGTTTCCAACCAAAAGTTTTATCAAAAGGCAAATGGGCATTCATGAATATGTTACTAGGATTTGTACATCATCATGATTTTCAAAGTCTTACTTCTCAGAAATGGGAAAGAATAATGAATTTGAATCTTTTATTCAGCATTCTTTATTGATTTTTGAGTGTTAAAACAATATCAGTTCCAACATTAGGGTTTCCAACCAAAAGTTTTATCAATAAGGCAAATGGGCAGTCATGAATATGTTACTAGGATTTGTACATCATCATGATTTTCAAAGTCTAATTTCTCAGAAATTAGAAAATACAATTAATTCAAAATTTTTATTCAGCATTCTTTATTGATTTGTGAGTGTTAAAATACAATCAGTTCCAACATTACAGGTAACAACCAAGGTAAACGGGCACACATACACCACAGTTAACCACACAAAGCCACTGTCAACACCCGATTGATCATTCCAATTTTACCCATGCTGCACAATATACAGAAAATAAAATAAAAATTAAAACACAGATTAATCAAAATACTTTCATTTTTCTAGCACTTCGAAGACACAATCCTGTTGAAAAGTGTTTATTTCTATTGTATTTATAATTTCTGTAGAATGACAATGAAAATAATGGCAGATGACAGCGAACAGCTGATGAACTGACGATCGATCACACTACATGTAGCTTGAATGAGAGTTTCCAATCTCTTGTATTATATGTCACTGCCATATGTAACCATAGAAGGATATCTGAATGTGGACCAATTGTTAATATATTTATAATTCAAATATAAATTTTTGCCTGTAGAATATATATCTTTACTTTTTTATTGTTGAAACTAGTTAATCAGAATTTTTACATTAATATCTTTCGTATGTAATTTTTATTTTTATTGTTTGAAGTTTATTTTAGATAGTTGTTTATGAAGTATTTGCTTTTCTGAAAGAATTTAACTATGGTCTATAGCCTATGGGCTAACAACTTTCTTTAATTTACATGACCATTTACCAATGTTTGAATAATAAAGGTATTGGATTATTACAACCTATTTATTAATTTCCACATGACACATTTATAATTAGATTATATACTCACGGAAAAAAGAAACTGTGCAAGGCTTTCGCATTAATTAAAATATATACCAAATATTTATTTCTAG
>JARWCS010344589.1:0-11370 GCA_034783895.1 Geukensia demissa | reverse complement strand
TAACAGAATTTTCTGTGCCTCAACCTTGCAAAGCCTTGTTGGGGCGCTAGAGAATTTCAAACAAAATTAAGGTATGGGTCACTTATAGTGGCAGGAATGTGGTAAGCAATTTTTGCACGTTGTACAAGTATATTATTGTTATGCGTGCTACATATCTTGATCAATGTTGACATGGAATATATTGGTGCTACATCTTTAATGTATTTTGTTAATGTTGTTACCATATTTGTTTGGTGTATACTAGCGGATGACCCTATCTCGCCAGGTACCCAATCTCGCCAAACGGCAGTTTTCTCTTTAACGAAAATTTGTTTCAGTATGAAAAATGGTGATTTGGAAAGACTTTTATGTTACCAATTAAATGCTACTTTTTGTTTAAAGTGATACTTAACCAGTTCTCTGTAATGATTGCATCGGTGAGAATGGGTACTTGGCGGTATTTGTTTTATATATATATATATATCTTTTTTTCTCTAATGCTTATTGCTTTTTTTATATTTAAGCACTTACAAAAGTATTTGTCTCATATTGCTGTTCTATGTAAAACAGAAAGGATAAGGTTCGTTAAGGCACATTTTTGGCCCATAAATTCAGCTAAAAGTGAAAAATGACTAATATCTATTGTTTTATATTGTTTGTATTGAATACTCTCTGTCAAAAAGAAAATTCAACAGTTATTTTAGTTTAATTGGTTCAACAATTGTCATATGACACATAAAAATTGCTTAAAATATGAAATTACTTTAAAAATTATCTATACTCTATGTCAAGCTTTTCTGGAGTGCGAATTTCGGGCTTTTTTAAATGATATGTGCGTTTCTGCCTTTAGATTTATTTTAAATAAAAAAAAAGAATTATTCCACGGTAAACGGTTCATACTTTTCACTATGCAAAAGCGTTTTACATACTATTATCTGCCCCTGATTTTCTCTACGGGGATTTAACGTTGAAGGTTGTCCATCTTTGTTTTTGGCGGGAGCGCTGAAGTTTGACCTAGATAAAGTAATTTGAAAAATTGCACACATTTTTTATTCAGATCCCCTCTTCCGATACGTATCAATAGAATTACTTTTAAAATTCCATTCAGGTGCGCCACTAAGCATCTTCGCAGGTAAATTGATCCTGGTTAAATTACTTAATTATTACGCAGCGTTGACAATGTATACTCCCGATCTCGCGCTAGCGCGTGCAAAGATTTACTTCCGGAAAACAAATGGCTGACTTTACAATGTAAAATCCCCATAGAGAATTAAAAACTCGGCACAACTAAAATACATCATGATTGCTAAAAAGTATTTTTGCAACTTACTTGCACTTTTTTCAGTCTACAAAATAAACACCATTTTAAAAGAATATGGCGGACAATTTTTCTTCCATAACGTTTTAACCCGTTCCAACAAACTCTGACATAGAGTATAAAAATCTTTCTAAAAATCATTTTATACAAGGTACAATTTAAACATTTTCATCTAAAAAAAAATTTACAAGCTAACATAGTTATAACGACAAAGAGTTTAGAATCAAGGAGAAAAAAATGCGTCTGCAGCTTGTTGGATGAGTGAGCCATGAAATGTGTAGGTGTCTATTACTCATAAAGATGTGTACTCAATTTTGAGGGCCTATGACAACTAAAAATGATTAATTGAACTTGAGGCAGAAAAAAGGTAAATTATGCATGAATAAGGGGATGGTGAACAGATGGAAACTAGTTTGAATGTAGTATTAAGATTATACTGCATACCAAATATTTAATTAGATGGTAACTAGTTTGAATGTAGTTATTAAGATTATACTGCATACCAAATATAAATTGCATAGGACCACTGTAAAATGGAAAACTAAATTACTGTAAATGCAGAAATTATTGCAATGTTTTTGTTATTGCGAAAAATGGGAATGGATTGTAATCGCAATAATTAGAACTCGCATTGCGAGTTGTGTTACACTTTTTGAGATTTCGCAAAATTAAAACTCGCAGTATCGCTGTCATTCAAACATTCGCAATAATAAAAGGACGCAATAATTTCTGAATTTACAGTAACCTGACAAAGGAAATACTATCTCACCTTCTGTGACTTTTGTCATGGGCAAGGCATTATCCAATAGAATGCAAAACTACTACCCTTTAAATAAAAAAAAGCACTGGTATTTATAAAATGTATGTTTTTTTTTTCAATAAACACCAGTTTATTGTATTACTCACCTTGGAACAAGTAGCATCATCAGAACTGTACAATGTTGGACACACCTCCCTTAACTTGGCATTAATTACATCTATTGTAGCATTATCATCCAGGTATCTGTTTACTAAACATGTAATCATTGCTGCACACATCTGAAATCAATCAATGGAGCAAATGAAGTTGTGAAAATGACACACAAAATGTAAAGGGCATTTTAAAGGTTGAGACTAAAATTATCATCAGTATCACAGCAAACCTGATAAGCCCAGCTGTGATACAGATGATAAGTTTAAGTCAAAACCTTTAAAACATCTGATATTCTTCTTTCTATCAGCAATATAATTACTGACAACACATGACTACCTGCCAGATGTTTGCCAGTTTACCTGCAGTAGGGGCACATGCAACTTATACTTATAACATCAGGCAATATGATCCAGGAAACAAGTGTTAAAGTTGCTGATAGATATTTTTCCAAGTAATATGTAAATATCTTAATACAAGAAATTGCAAGGTTATATTGTTTGAAAATCTAACCAATAAGTTTTTTTTCAAGTTTGAGAGTTTGTATTTTCTTTGCTATAAAATGGGCTTGTTGATGGTTGGTGCAGTTTGTTTTCATCAAAACTTCAAAACTGCAATTACATGTACACCTTCTTACTATCACATCACCAACGAGTTTCACAAAAAGTCGTAAGTTTGAAATTGATCGTTAAGTGTGTGATGTAACAGTCGATATTATATTGTTACGTAAAAACTTACGACCAATTCTAGACTTATGATTCTTTGTGAAATCCATCACACATTACTAATAGCAAAAACTGACTTGAGAGCTCAAGTTAGGATTCACCTGGTGCTACCCCCAATCCCTAAAAAGGGGATGTAATAAAGTTGAAATTGCAGCCAATATTGCATTCAAATAAGCTCCTATAATTCCTATTTCTTAGGAGCTGATGTTGGCCATTCCGAGGAGCATGGCCTTCAGAAGCCCCCTCCCCAATAACATAAAATCCTTGACTGAGCTTTGACTACTGTAAATATTGAAAATATGAGACAGAAAGATGGAAATTACTTCCCAAGTTACTCCTCTAAAAAAAACTTACCTCTTTACCAGATACAACTAATTGTTTCAATGTCATTATTCTCAGCTGATTCTGTTGATCCTAAAATAATAAAAAAATATTCAAGGTTACAATTCAAAAGAAAGCATGGGGCAATTATCTAGCAAACAACTATCTAAATGAAATAATAGTATATACATGAATTACTAGAGGCTCCATGGAGCCTTTAATTGCTCACCTAGTTTACAGTTGCCAAGACAAACTTGACATTGAAAACATTCTACTGACTTGACTCCAAAAGAGCTGGCTGTTTTAGACATGAAAATCTTTTTAATGAAAATCCAATAGAGTCCAAAAATAAACTAAGTTAGGATGTTTGTGGGTGGACAATCATATATCATTCTGAAAGTGACCCATCTATACGCTATGTCAAGCTTTTCTGGAGTGCGAATTTCGGGCTTAATTAGATTATATGTGCGTTTCCGACTTTGGATTTATTTTAAATCAAAAGAAAGGATTATCCCACGGTTAACGGTTCATGCTTTGCACTATGCAAAAGCATTTCACATACTATTATCTGAATTTCACTTTCAACAATATTTCAGTCATATCGCGGCAGTCAGTTTTACTGGTGGAGGAAGGCAAAGTACCCGGAGAGAACCACCGACCTTGGGCAGGTAACTGACGAACCTTATCACGTGCAATGCGAGTTTAACTCAACCCGTTTTTGTATGGTACAAAGTCAGGCGAGAACTCACACCATATAGGTGATAGGCTACAGTGATCTGTACAGGTAAGTTTAAATCAACTACCTAGACCACTCGGCCACCCAGGCCCCTCTATATTACTTATGTCTGGCTATCCAATATGACATGTGTCATGTCAATCGTTCTTCTGTAGCCCAAATTATTTTGGTGGCAACTTTATTTTTAAAATTTTCTTTATGTTGTGCCTGACCAAAGCCAGGAACCAGTGAATTTGTGGTTTTTATGTTTAAATGTTACTTGTTTTGCATTGTATATTTATTTTGCCAACTGATAGATCCCCAGACAGATCAAACAAAAAAATCAAATGGTATTTGCTGCTTCTCAGCTATGCATGCAGCATTTAAGAGTAACAGCACAGAATCAGAATAATGTGTGTCTTGGTAAAGTGTCACATCATTTGCAGACTGTTTCCTTTTCAGTAGGTTAAAAATTTGGCTAAGCTGGTCAGTCTAGTACAAAACACAGTTTTTCATTATCACTCATTATATGCTCTCTTCCTGAATTTGCATGATACATTTGCCACTGGACATTAATCAACATTCAATAAATGTTCAGGATCATATTCTGATGGTCATGTGGAGAAATTGTGGATCAGTCTATGATTGTTTGTTTGTTTGGTATGGAAGAACTTTTGAACCTGGTTGTTCAACCCTTGATTCAACAGATAAAATTTACCTACTAGATAATTATTTATATAAAATTTACTTGACTACTCAGTGGATAATTCTACCACTAGAATAAAATTCTGAAAGCTGGAGACTCTCAGTTTAAAGACCATTGTAGGAAATGTAGAGATCAATTGATTAATATGGAACCTTGTCAAAAATTTTTAATACAACACTTGTATTTACTACCGTATTTTTCAGTCTATAAGTTAAGGCTTTTTTCTTAAAAATGAATGCTTATCCCATTAAAACCTAATGGGGAAAGTACAGATAGACCTATAGTGCATTTAAACTTATAAGTCCAAAAAATACTGTATCATAGTGCCATTATAAGTCCAAAAAATACTGTATCATAGTGTCATTATAAGTCCAAAAAATACTGTATCATAGTGCCATTATAAGTCCAAAAAATACTGTATCATAGTGCCTTTATAAGTAAAAAAAAATACTGTATCATAGTGCCATTATAAGTCCAAAATATACTGTATCATAGTGCCATTATAAGTCTAAAAAATACTGTATCATAGTGCCATTATAAGTCCAAAAAAATACTGTATCATAGTGCCATTATAAGTCTTTCCAGGTATTCTGTCTTATTCTAGCCAAAATTAACAATTTCTATCTTGGTTTATTTTATTCTTAAGGTCTGTAGTCTAAACAATCAAAGATCTGGTCAATTTTTCTCCCAAGATATGACAATTTTACTTATGTTTGCTAACAATGCTTGAATGGTTTCTAAGAACAATAGAGGTTGAAAATCAAATACAAACTTTGTGATTGTAGTGTTTCTAACAGCAAACTTTTTAATAGATAGGAAGGTGGCACAGAGTAAACATTTGTATAATTACAGTTTGTGGATATTTGTGGCAATATGTTATATTATAATAATTCATGTTACTGTATATTATCTTGTATCAACGTATTGAATCTTCCCACCAATCAAATTGTGTAAGATTTGTCTCCTTTGTTATCAGGTATCTTGTATTAAACTGTGCCATATAATATAAGATTTAGAGGAGAAATCAATGAATTCCCTTTTTTTAAAATGCATAATATTTTGGAAAAAAAGAAAAACTAAGCTCATGGTCTTTTAAAAATACATTTATAGGACTCTAATGGTTATATTAAAGATTTAAAAAATAGTTTTATGAATTTAACCATTATAGCTATGTTGAGGCACTTAAGGAGACAACTCTTACAGAATATACAGATTATTTATGCATTTCTCTTTTTTTTTTAAATTTGGAAAGTATTGATAGACTGTTTGACAATATTCTTAATCTTCAGCTTTCTTCAGTAATCAGTATTTAGGATTTCTTTAAAAAAATATTGTAACATGTACCAGTTTCTCATGTAAATCTTTGTTTAATAATGTGAACAGCATAGAATTTTTCAATATTTTCATTTGAAAAGGACTGAAATAGTACAGTATTCAATTTCTGTGTAAATATCTAAACATATTATGTGACTTTAAAATTTCAGTTCATTGAAAATAAATTGTTATTAGTAAAGACTGAATATTATTTATTGAAGCTTTATAGAATAGCTAATTATTTTTATCCTCTCAGAATATGGAAGTGATTTTACTTGCAAAAACTAACATTTGGCATCTATCCTTGCAGGAGACCAATTTTATTTTGGACCAAGTAGCTCGAGGGACAATAGATTTACTGCACCAACAGACTGAGTCCAACAAGTCCTGTTCCTACAATATGATGATGGAACCAGACCAACAGAATAGGTAAAATTTTCTAAAATTGTCAATTCAAAATTTATTTGATGAGGGTAGTACAGGGGGTACAAGTAAAATGAAATGTAATTTTACTAGAAACAGAAAATAGAAATTTGCTTGCATGTTGTATTTTTGTCAGTTTACATGAAACAGGATAAGTAATGACCCTTAAGCATGACAAATCGTAAAAACTCAAATGGTAAATTAAGTCAAATAACTCTTAATATGAATAAAATAACTTAAAGAATTTTGATTTTTGTGAATTCAAATTTTTATACTCTTGCCTTTGACAGACATATTATGGTGTACTGTTGTCTATTCGTCTGTCCCGATAACATTAGGCTCTATCAAAATTGACAAATTTCTTTTTCTCCCACCATTTTCTTTTTACCTATCCTCCTGATGATCAGCACATCTATGTTAATAATAAATTAATTAAATTTAATTTAATTTTGTGCTTTAAGACCTGTTATTTCAATTGTTAATTTTTGTGGAAAAAAGACAACTAAAGATAGGATAGAAAGGCCAATAATTGCCAGTTTTAAAAATATTTCAATATGTGGTCTTCTTGGTATTTACTCCATGGTTTCTCCTAAACACATTTAACAGATTATATTTTTTTCACATGATAGCAGGGTCAAGATGGATAAAGACAGTGTGTGGATGTTTGGGCCATTAATTTCAAAGTTGCCAAGTCAGGTTCAAGGTCGGGTTCTGAAACTTGCAGCACAAGTTCTAGAAGCTGGCAACAATGTCATCAACAAAGGGAAATTCGATAAAGAGAAAAATCTTAAAAGGTAAGGTCATTTCTTGAGCTTTTAAGAATAGGCAAGTATTGTTCTGAGAATAACCTCAGTGTGTGGTCTTCACTAGGACAAAGCTAAACGGGCACACTTACCTAACGATACAATATGTTTCACGATACAAGGGTGACGATATGATACATTTCAATATGATACTCGTCAATATATTTTTCTTCTATTTTTCTCTGATTTGGGATAAATTTTCATTACATTCTACAATGATAAAGTTTGCTTAAGCCTGGTTCCATTCTTTAGTTCATATTGTTGAGCTTAAGAAAGATTCAATTGACAATCTAACTTGAGACAAGTCCTGGAGTATGTTGACTTCATATAAGTTCTTGAAAAAAGGTAAATTTTTACCTGTATTGTATCGTATTGAAACCAATGAAATGTATCATCTTGTGACTATAAGTATCGTGATATAGTGAATAATTGATTTATCATTTCACCTTACTAAGCTATTATTTTGATGTAGTAATAACACATAGTAATTTCTAATACAAAAATAACTAATCCCTGTCCACAAATATTGTGAATATTGAGTGAAAACATTCCAGGAATTTCACCTGCTTAGAAGTTGACTTAATAAAAAATTCATCTACGACTAAATTGTAATTGTATTTTATCTTTTAGTGCTATCTACTTGTTAAATTTAGTATGGCGAGTTTCACTATGGGAGGTCATATCACTTGTCAAATTAAATGAATCTTTAGATAAATAAGCATATTTGAGTTTTAAGCCAAGGTTTGAAATAGACATGAAATTTTCAAAAATTGATGCATTGTTATCATTGATGTGTAAGAATTTGCATGTGAAATTTACAAACAGAAAATTAATTGTTTTACCTTTCATTATCTATCAGTTTTAGGGTTGATAAAATCAAGTTTATTATTTCATAGCTTGATAAAAAGTTAAGGGCATGTGAAATGGGATATTTATTTTCTGTAACTATGGCAACCTTAAACTGTCATGATAATAGGAATGAACAATGCATTAAATTCTTATCTGCTCTTTGTAATATACTTTGCTACTGATGCATACATGCCATCCTGTAAAGGTCATTTAGAGGGTCATGACCCAACTATCTACTGTCTGTAAGGGGCTCATCAGAGAATGGGGAATTTGCGATTATTCCAATCTCCTGTATAATTTGTTGTTAAAATACATGGCAATCTACTCATTACATAAAAGCGTAACTGAAAACCTACCTGATTAATGCTAAAAATCACTTTGGAGGTGTCCTGAAAGTTTGTTTTGAAATCCCCCGCTTCAACACATGTTAAAAGTAAACAAAGATGGCCGACGTCAGGTAGAAAGGGCAAGTTCATTTATTAGAAGGGGTGTTTTTGAGCAGAATTTAACGGGAACACATGAAATGAGGACATATTTAAAAAAAACTGTCATTTTCAATGATGAAAAAAATATTCAGTGAAGTTATTATATTAAATGACATTAAATTCATAGACTACAAAAATTGTGATAAATGGGAAATAACTTCAATTGATTTTGCTGACACCCTAGAAAAAATGGACTTGCCCTATCTATGTGACGTGGCCATCTTTTGTTTACTTTCACCATGTGTTGAAGCGGGGGATTTCAAAACAAACTTTCAGGACACCTCCAAAGTGAGTTTAAGCATTAATCAGGTAGGTTTTCAGTTACGCTTTTATGTAATGAGTAGAATGCCATGTATTTAAACGCAAAATTATGCAAGAGAATGAAATAATTGCAATTTCCCCATTCTCTGATGAACCCCTTACAGACAGTAGTAGAAATGTGCTTGATTTTTATTGGAAATTATTGTAATATATAACAGCAGATATTTTACAAAGTCTTCCAAAATATACACCTTATTACTTGAACATGTTTACTTTACAAAAAAAAATGTTTTGGATGTCAAGTTTCATATCAGCATCCTAGAATGAGTCCAACATGTAAACATGCTTAACAAAAACAAGGGACATAATCAATGTAAGTAACAACATTGAGATTCTACAATGCTAAGACCATTAAAGGTTTAGTAAAGTGACGTAATTTTTGTATTTTCCTTATATATTTCACTTTTACCTATCATATCATAAAGAATCTAATTCTAAGCCATTTGTTGTTGGATTTGCATGGAATACACAATCAAATATCTAGTTTTCATTTTCTTGCTATGACTTTAACATGATTTGATTTGCTTCAATATTCCTTTACTAGAAGTCTAATTATGATTAATAAGTTTGGCAAGAGATTCAATGCATGTCATACTTTCTGTCAACTGAAGACTTAAGAGAGATAGTGGTGTTAATATAAAGGAAACTGCACCATTTCTATAAGAAATCTTGAATTCTCAATGCCTTGAACAAAAAGAATGTACAGTATCTGTTATGAAGATATATCCAGAAAATATAATGACAAATACCTAAAAACTGATTATTTCAGATGATATTTTGTGAAATATATAAGGTACTACTGTTTAATTGTATTTAATACAATACCAACACTTGAACTTCACCATCATGCATTATCTATATAATATACATTGGAAGCTTTGTATAGTAAGGCACAAACATTGACAATATAGTTTACCATTTCCAGGTGAATGTCTTCCTGCAAGGAATGTGGACTATACATGGTAAAACAATAGACAAACAGACCCAGACATACACAGCACTTTCATACAGAAGAGCATTTGTATTTGCTGAGCAAGGAAGTAGCATTTTATTGTTATAAAGTAGAATTCAATCTATAAAAAGTTGAGTTGGATGGATTTTTTAATTTTCTTATACCTTAAAGCAGTTCATACAGACATGACCGAAGATCTTTGGCATTTGCTAAACAAGGGAGCAGGATCTATTGTTATAAAGTGGAATTGAGTTGAATGGATTTTCCAAATCTGTTTTACCTTGGAACAGTTCTACCAATAACCTAAGTCATTTTGTTTCAGAGATATTTTTAGAATGCACAAAGGGTGAAAGGAGATTGTATTAAACCAGTATGTAACATTATTGTAGAGAGAAGGCTAAACTAAATTCAAAAAACTTTTTTGCAGATAAAAATATCTTATGATATAAATCAATTACGAACAATCAAAATGGCTTACTACTCATCACAGATATCCAGACTGTCTATAGACACACCCTACTGTTTACAGATATTTGTTTTATTTGTTTGGGTTACAATATTCATATTGCAGCTAATAAATGAAGGAAGCTGATATACCCTGTGAGAAACACAACCCTTGGCAGTTAACTGAAGAACCTTATCACATGTGTTGTAAATCAAGTACACCATTTTTAGTATGTTAAAAATTTAAAGTTAACAGATGCAATACAGGTGATATGCTACAGTGATGTCAACAGGTAAGTTTCAATCAACCACCTACAGCACTTGGCCACCAAGCCCCTATTTCCTTTTTGACATTACTGCCCAAATGTAGAATATTTTGACTAATAACTTAGTAAACAAAATTCTTTTTGAAACATTTAATTAAAAATGCAGAAATATATTACAATCATCAATCAACAAAGTTCTCATCCTGCAATTTAATGCATCGTAAATATTGATTTTTAGTTCATTTGTAATATTGGTTTGCTAAGAAAACCATCTTAGAGGACTGTACACGTCCAAGGAGGTACAATGTATCATACCAGATAAATATTCATATATCAAGGAGAGAGAAGAAAGCCAGATAACTGCTTCCTTTTATATGTACCTGAAGCTTTGCAAAGCTGCAACATGCTAAAAATAATACTTTTTTTTCCAGGAGTTTAACTTATGAAGAAATAATAGAAAAAAGAATAAAACAAGATGAACAGAATACATTTATAGAAACAAGTGTGGACACAAAAATGTCTCGCCTGTATATGTGGCTTTGACCCTATAAACGTGTGGACATTAATTTTCTAATCAAGATATATCGACAAGTAATACCGCTAGGACATTTAAATAAAGCAAATCAATAGTCAAAAATTTTTGAAAACATGATAAAGAAGGCGGTGTTATTGTTGATCAGTTATGAAACTTTACTAAAATCAATGACCCATGAAAATGAGGTCAAGGACCAAAGACATATGGCAGACTGACATGTACTCCTATAAAAATCAATAAGCACACCCAATATTGTTGACCTACCACTTATAGTAAATGAGAAATAGACCTAAGCATGAAAACT
>JARWCS010344579.1:0-11370 GCA_034783895.1 Geukensia demissa | reverse complement strand
GACCTTTTTTATGCTTTCCTACGTTTCTTGTTTGAAATGCCATGTGTTGTTGACATTTACTTCATAGCTTTCAATTGTTCATGTTTATAGAAAAATATACCTTCATTTTAAATGAAATTGACTAAAGAATATTGCTTTTTTCCCAATTCTGACAAAAGGCTATGTGGGCCGGAATATAATCTTTGCTTATTGCTTCCGTGATATTATTGCATGCCATTAATTCAAGTTCGCAAAAACAACGTCTGGCACTGTTCTGTTCTTTAATTCATCTACTAATTCTGTTTATTTGAAGTAATATATTAAATCATTTCATTTATTTAAACAGTAATAACAAAACAAAAACATCGTTAGGGGTCAAGGTACACAATTCTAACACGATACATATTCAAAAGGTGGGCTGGGTGACCGAGTGGTCTAGGTAGTTGATTTAAACTTGCCTGTTAAGATCAGTACAAGTGTAGCCTATCACCTATACGACGTGAGTTCGAGCCCATACAAAAACGGGTTTCGTTTTATTCGCATCTCACGTGATAAAGTTTGTCGGTTAGCTGCCCAAGGTCTATTGTTGTCTCCGTTAACTCCGGCTTCCTCCACCAGTAAAACTGATTTCCGCGATTTGACCCAAATATTGTTGAACGTGGCGTTAAACCCTTTCAAACAAACAATCAGACATATTTTAAAAGGTTAGCATCCTAAGTTGTATGAAATGCATTGGAAAGAGATAATTAATCAGAAAACAAGTAAAGAATTCTAAGTAATTGCAGTTATTTCAGGTTTAAAAAAATATATTTCTATCTTTTTAACATGCAGCATTGTATCATTGTTGCACCATTAAAAAGCAAATTAAGAAGATTATGGATGTAATGTCAGAATGATCGCTCTCAACTCCTGACATGGACATATGGTGAGGTTAAATTAGTTTAGTGGCCGAGTCCCAAACCTCCCCAAATGAGTGGTAATAGATAATAAATAAAGAAAATCAAAGCAGTCGAAGACGAACTATAAAACGTTGACCAGAAATTCAACACAATCCGACTAGAGAATACCTGAATTACAATAGATATACTTAATAAAAATACATATAAAAAAATGTTACTTTCTCTAATGAATGCTCAAAGTTACTGAAAGCAAGCCCCTGGTGATATTCCTGATCTAAAGACATCAATCGTCTCAACACTAGAGATGTCATCACACACAGTATGTCCACCGATTACTGTCTTGTCAGTTAACGTGAGCAATGAGAAGATGGATGCGATGCCAGATTAATTGATACATGTGTAAGGATGCGAATAATGTATCAATATATGTACAACAGATTCCGTTCTGACCACAATGTCAAACTTGTACCCTCTGTTGATAAGAATAACGGAACTGTTAGATTCATGGATCTTTTTGAAAATACCAAAGTTAACCAATTTTGATTAGATATAATGGTGAATTTCAATATGCTTTATGTTCATAACAAAAAGTACCCTCTCGTCAGAAGCATTAGAACCAAAATATAGAAAAGCCGAAACCCAAAAATTGCAAAACGAAAAACTCCTCCCCCCACAAAAAAAAAACACCTAAACAGGCAGCCAAATCCAACAGGAAGGATATCCACAGTGTGCAAAACAAAGAACGAAGTTAGAAGGGTTTCTGTAAAATAGTACTGGTAAATTACACGCCGGACATGTCTGAAATCGTTGCTTGCTTATAACCTAAGGGTCCTCTGGTCCACCAACAGAGGCATATATCAAGTGCACGTGCTGCTGGAATGTTGCTACACGTGAACGGAAAGATTACACTTAAAAAATCAAAGTCATCTCTCTTGTCATCAAGTTTTGTATTTCACCCGTCCTCACTAGGCGTAAGTGTAGGTGTGAGGAAGACTTTGTTTCTGGAGTATCTTTAATTTCAAGTTCAATTGCATATATTCGGTCAACATAATCACCAAATTTGGAATTATTCGATGACAGAACATTATATATATGGCGGAACTTGAAACCAAAAGATTGAGCCAACTTGTTCTCTTTCCTCTGCAGAAGTCTCTGTATGAAGTCAGCGTCATACGAATAAAGGAAAAAATCGGCGAGAAGGGTTGCACAGTTGGTTCCCATTGGCATGCCCGACAGTCTGTTGAACGACACGTCCTCCAAACATCTAAATCTGTTGTCGATCAATTAGAAATCAAGCATTCTGGCATGTATTTTTTATTCAATCAAAGTGGTTAATGACAAAGTAAAGTTTGTCCCTCCCTAGTGCAAATACTGAAAAAAACAACATTCGTGGTGATTTAATTCTCGCTATTGTCGAGGACATGATTTTATCGCGAAAATTCATACTCGCAAAACATCAATTTTTACCTTGAATCACTACCAAATGCACAATATACGCGGCAATTTAAAGCGCGAATAGATAAAAAAATTGTTTCCGCAAAACTTTGAATCAGCGTCCTTTTTAACAAAACAAAGGTAAATAAGAGCTATTATTTTGTGTTTCGAATGGGGAATAATGGTTATAAGGGTGGAGAAATCAAATTTTTGATATTGCATGAGGAAAGGGACCTTGATTTGAGGCATTCTAACAGATCTTTGGAATTTTTTAGCATCCACATTTGATTCACGCCACTTCTAGAATGGCTTGTTTTACAGTAACTCTGGAGCCCGTTTTTTACTGCTACCTTCACCCATTCGGAAAGCGTATCTAGTTCCTCTCCTTCGCCCACTCTCTGGCATAATCCTCGGCCGAATCCATAAGGATCTTGAAATTAAACTTCCAGTTTAAGTATTGAGGCTCACGGAACTTTGGCCCTTTGGCAAACACATTTCGTAGAGAAATGATTTCGACAATGTTCATTGTCAGGTCATCAGTAATCATGTGACCGGCAGGATTATATATGAATGGGGAACTTTCACAAGTGCAGTCCGGACGTTTAGACTTGTATATATAATCATTTTAATTTATATTTGATTTCTCTATTTGTCAAAATCAAATGATTAAATTCTTTTATACAACATGCCCCTTGTGCGCCGGTAATTGGAAATAAAGTTTCTATCTATATAGGGGGAAATTTTGGCATGACAGAAAAACGGCAATATGTTTACTGTTGCAGTTTTTCCAGGGGGGGTGGTGGCCTGATCCAAATTTCCTGGGGGAAAAATAGGATTAATCCAGTTTTTCCCCGGGGGAAAATTGACATGGAGGAAGAATGGCAATATTGACACCGAGTTTAAGAAAATCTACCACGTGCAACTATATTATGCTTTAAGAAAGAGTTGGTAGATCATTTACAAGTCAACGACAACTGTTCAGTTGCAAACAAACAAAGGAATCGACACTAAAATTTTGCAAAAATCATGCCCGTATTATTAGGGGAGGGACTTGGATAATCGGATAACGTCCTACCTCCTTCAAAAGGAGAACAAATAAAGGAAATCATAAAAGGAAATCATATGATTTCTTTTGATTTTGAATTAAAAAAAGCCAAAAAAAAAAACAAAAAAAACCAACACAAAATTGCATCCTGATCCCGTCGCTGAACGTCAATTGGATGAAATAAAAACAACAACAGAGGCATGTCTTTACTACTTAATGGGAATCCTTGATTTAATTATTTGTTTATAAGACAAAGATTATATGATCATCAAAATCTCCGCCATCGGTGCATACACCATGTACACAAACAAGTTGAAAAATGTATGTATACACCGTATGGAATTTGTCCTTCACTACGCTTTCTAAGCTTTAAATCTCCCAATTTTCTACTGTTGCTAAAAAGGGGAAAAATACGATATTTTTAAATAGTTTTCAGTACAAAAGGAAAGAAAAAAAAACGTATCTGCGATCAGCCAAGAGAATTTACTTTGAATAAAACTAACAAGGAAGCAAGAGTTGTCCTGTTTCTGTTTTACAAAGATAACATAAAAACTAAAACTAGACGATAGCTCATTCCCTATTGTAAATATTTTTTTCAGTGACGGGGATGTCCCTTTGACCCCGGTGCTTGTTCGTTTTGCAAGTGTATGCAGCGATTTTTATATTTTAATCACCTTATTAAACCAAGCATTTGTTTTATCATAAATTATGTATAACGTTTACTAAATTCTTTCATAAATTTAAAGATATGATTTTAAAGTTTTGCTGCACTTGCAGAAAATTGATAATAATAAAAAATAAAGCTAATAAATCTTACCAGCCCAGTTGTCAGACTTGAATCAAACAATGTGTTACAGAAATTTGCTGCATTTGTTAAAATTCTAAAGCACTGAAAATACGGTAAGACTTCGAAAAGTATTGCACTTAGTAGTTGTCCCTGCCGTCGGATTTGGCTTCCCATTTCGATTTGATTGGATTTGAGTGCTTCTTTTGCTATGATCATATAGAATGTCTAAATTCTCCATATTTATTCAACATTAGTAATTTTGTATTTTGAAGAGAATATATCTTAAACTTATAAATGAATTTCTTTTCGAATTAACCAGACAAATCTTTCACACCATAGACCAAACCGATTGTAACGAATTTGTCATATCTTTTTATAGAATTTTGACTGTTTAAAAAATGAGTAACGGCTTTTATCAGCAAGGTCCAAATTATGGGTCTAATTACGGCCCACCAGCTGGAGCATATAATCCATCAGCTGGGGGATATGGTCCACCTGCAGGAGCATATGGACCTGGACAACCAGCCGGAGCGTATGGTCCACCAGCCGGAGCATATGGTCCACCGGCAGGGGCATATGGTCCACCAGCAGGAGCATACCAGCCACAGAATCAACAGCCATCAGTGTAAGTAACCAATTAAACAAAATGTTAAACTCGACATTTCTGCTTTTTGTGTTAAAAAGACGCACAAAACATGTAAAATAGATTCGTTATAATTACCAGAATATAGATAAAGCAATTTGATAACGTTTTGATACAAGGAAGCGGGAGAAACCAGACAGAAAGGTCAGACAAAAGGTGAAAAGCCGGTTAAACGCATGTCAATCTCGGGAACAAACACAATACAAGCACGAAAAACTAGCAAATCTATGCAGACTCCACCAAACAAAAAAACGGAGTTGAACTCAGGTGGTCTGAAAGGGTAAGTAGTTGCTGTCGCGTTAAAGACACCTGCTGCATTGTTCATTTTCAATCCGGTAATCATTCCTGGGTATGATGGAAGGCTATCATGGCATTGTAAGATCGAGGTAACATATTACATATCGGTTAACAAGATGGTGTCGACTGTACAATTCTTTATCCGCGGAGCAACGTCTCCCTTTTTGATTAGTTTCTGTTTCAGCGACTGAGGCTTGTAGAAAAATTCACAAAATCGAGATATTGAACACAATCATGCTTCCGTGTAACGTATGGGATGCGAGATTTATACGCCATAAGCTGGAAAGTTTCTGCTAATGAACGGAAAATTGACTATTGGAAAGTCAAATAATCACGTTTTCTTTGTAACTATCCTTCATTGTATTAAGCAGACTGTTGTGTCTGTGTCTTCAGTTTCAAGTTCAGATGGGTAGATAAGGTGAAGATAATCAATCAAGCATTGTTCAATGAAAGTCCAGTGTAGAATACCCATGCGAGAGATCAAAAGTGCATAGTCCAAAGAGACAAGACAAATTTAAAACAAACTAAAAGATAAAACGCAAACAAAAGGAACAAAAGAAAGAACATCACCTATGTACCGGAAGCTGATATTAATGGTTTGGGTTAGCTTTCTGTTTTCCCTCTGCAAAAGCCTTTGAAGAAAGGCAGCCTCTAATAAAAAAATAAAAAAGGAACAGGTCGACAAGGAGAGAAGCACAATAAGTTCCCATTGGAATAACGATAATCTGCTAGAAAACTCATTTAAAATTATGTGTATGATAAAAACATCTTAAACATACGGAACTATTTTATAAAAAATAGGACAGAGACGAGCTTGGGTGCATAAATCAAAGTCAGATGAATGAATGCATTTTTATGACACAACGTCAAATTAATGTAAATTGTATGTGAAATGTCACGATTTTATTTTGATGAGAACTTATCATTGGTTTTAAATGAGATAGCACATACGCTAAGCTTTACATTAAATATAAAATCTTTCTACAGTTGTACTAGAAATGTGAAAAATTGATGCAGCGGATAAGTAACAAGAAAAATTTCTTTTACATGTTAAGAACTGAGCGTAAAATTAGGAAATGTCGTTAATGTTTGGTTATAATTACAGGGTGTACGTAGAAGACAGTCGTCGGGACAGAGACCAAGAATTAGCCGAGGACTGTTGTTTACTAGCCTGCTGTTTCTCATTGTTATGTTGTTGTCTGGCAGCCAACAATTAATGTTTAAATCTGCATTATTTTTCCTTGGAAACTTCACTATCATAACATATCAAATGCTTGCTATCATATTAATGATTTTCTTTAATATGACAGAAAGCGTTTATTACGATCACAAACATAATCGTTACATATGACATCACGTAAGTGCTTGGTATCAAGAGTTCCGGCTATAACAAGGATGTTTACTTTTGAAGGAAAAAGGAACTTGATTTTTATTGCTATTATTTCATTATAATGTATTTACTGATAAATTCATTTTAGAATATTTTTTTACAGCATTGAGTTAAGTAATTTCAGAAAAGAAGAATTACCATTACTCTAACAGAGACGAGCTTCTGTGCATACATGTCTTTAGTTTCTTTATGGCTTTCAACTACATACTGTATCACTTTTACCTTGAACTTTTACATTAACCGAATTCATTTCAGGTTACAACCCTTACCACATAAAATAACTTAACCTTAAACATAGGGTCCCGTAAAGAAAATGAAGACATAAAGCTCTGTTCAGGCTTGTATAAACATCGAATACACAGAAAAGCTAGTACAACTTTTAATAGAATATGCATAGTTTGTTATTTTCTGTTTTGTGCAATTTAGAACGAAATATTGTTCGATTAGTAATTTATTATAATATGTGTATTTTTAAATGATTTTATAATCTTGTCTAGACTTATACTTTAGTTTTACAACTGATGTCAGTGCAATAATTTTATAAGAGCATAATTAGTAGCTAGAACTTTTTTATGAAAGTTGTAAGTTTGTCATAAATAAAAAAGATTAAAAATAACTACTAATGATTTTTTATTTTGATCTTTGGACAACTTCGTTGATCCTATTACCTATACATGCTACTTTACCAAGAAAATATATTATGACTCTGGACTTTGTTCTTACCGCTAAATACTGCGGGCTTAGCAGAAAAGCAACAAATACCAGTTTTTAAATGTCTTTTGGTTGAACCGGTCAGTGATCGAACCTTCCGCACTCGAGGCCAGAGTCTAGCCATTGTACCACCAACAAGGCGTTCACTCCGAATTTAGGTTTGTTGCCTTTATAAATATCTTACTTAGAGAAAAGTATTACTGGAAAAGGCTTTCAATCGACTAATGCAATTAATCTCGCATACTAATTCTCTTCTGCAATTGTAATACTTGCTCTTATGGTTGGAAGGCACATGAAAATTTACGGCATAAAATTTAGCATACAATGAAAATGTTTGTTTCTCAGATTTCACATCTCGTGTTATCATTGATATGCTATCAAAACAATTGTTACTGATAATTGTTTTGTAGTGTACAGTGGGTGTTTTTTTTAAACAAAATTACCTCTCCATTAGAAGGAAAAGTATAAACCAAGCCGTAGATTGCCTTTGCTGATAATGCAAGTTTGTTGCTTTTACTTGGATTTTTTAATCTCGACTTTCCTATTGATTTGATTGTTATGCTGTTGTTGAACGTTTAAGGTTGTAACATGCCTAGGGCATAAAGATATTCATAATAGTTTTAGAAAAATACAAATAATACAAACATTCTTACGGTTGAAACATGGCAACAGATTTAGAACAATGGACAACACGTAAAAATAGACAACAATCCCCGAAGTTATTCTTGTTTGTACATTGAAATCCTTTTGATATTGAAAGTCGGCTATAAAAAGTTGACAAGCATACTTTAATTTTAAGAAATAATCAACCATAAATAAAATATATACAAAAAGGGTGCACTGTATGGCAATTTCAATGTCAACAACTCGCCAGCAGTGCTCGAAGTCAAAATATTAAAAATTCTGTTAAATAATGCCATGAAAAAGTAATATGATAAATATAAGAATACAAAACTTTGCAAACAAACAGTTCAAAGCTAAGGGTTACCTCTGCATCCGAAGGAAGAGATTAAGAAATTTCAGAAAATTTTGACAGTTCCATTCAGGCCTCGAGAACTTACATTCCACCAGCAATGGTGTCGATCAAGTCCTCGAGGACTTACAATTCGCCAGCAGAGGTGTCCAATCAATATAACACATACCTAAAGTCTTTAGACCAATAATCCCTTGGAACGCCCAGCAAAAAAGTCGGCAAATTTTAAAACTTGCCTTAAAAGTAAAATATATACATATAGGGGAAACTAACAACTATTATAACTTGATTGACCGGTTCGCAATATCGATCTGACAAATGACAACGGGTATGTTTTCACTGTTGTAACTTCGACTTCAGTTCCTTTATCTGTTGTGACTAACATCGATCGTAAATAAAACCTGTCTGGGACTACCAGGTGGAAGGGGGTCTCTAGAGGAGCAGACGCTGCTTTACCTACTGAAGCAACTGAAAATCACCTTCGTACTTATATATATAGGTTTCGTGTTACTTGACCTTTATCATTATATCCCAAAAAAGTTTGGAGATATATAGTATTCACCGTCCACATACTAGTACTTTGCCATACATCGTTCAATGATTTCAATAAAACTTTTCATGAGATTTAATCGCAATTTGTGCATCAGTAAATTCATTTTGGGTCATTCCAAAGGCAGATAATTCACTCTTAATACCTGGGATGTTTGAGCGGTGGTTTTCAATATGACATTTGATCACACTATGTCTTGTTCCGACTAACAAGACGGCAGTGATTTGTGCACTTGTCTGTCTTTCGTTTCGTTTTGTTGGCCGTTGCTTGTCTGGTTTCCGACTGAAAGATTTCTGTCTGTGGATATTGCTTATGGAAACTTTCAGTACACTAGTAGTAGTGTCATACCTTCGAGGACTTGAAGTCCACCAAATACGGTCAAAGAACAGTGGTATTGATCCAGTCCACAGGGACTTGCAGTCTAACAGCCGCTGGATAAATCAAACGCTCAAGGAAAAACAGTATAATCATAGTGGTATCGATCCAGGCTTCAGGGACTTACAGTCTGATACCAGCTGTATTGATCCATATCTCAGGGACTAATAGCCCTACGCGGTGGCATAGATCCAGTCTTCATAGACTTACAGACTAACAGCTGTATCGATCCAAACATCAGTGACTTTCAGACCGACATCAGCTCCTTAGATCATATCCTCTAGGATTTACAATGTAACAGCAGTCCTTAATGATTTGCAGCCTAACAGCGGCTGTAACAGTGAAGACCCCAGGAATTACAGTAAATAATCAGTGGTATCGATCCAGTCCCTAGGTAATTACAATCCAGCAGCAGCTGTATCGCCCAAGTGTAAAGTGATCTAGAATTTATATAGTTTATATAGTTTAAAAACCAGAGGTATAGACCCAGTATAGCAAGTCGACGTAAAACAAATATGTTGTGTTAGAAACTCCATGCTGGATTAAAATTAGCAAAAAAGGAAACAAAATATGTATATGTATAAACAGATGATGACTTTTATAACCAAAAAGAGTATACTTTTTGTTCCAAACTATCGGAACACTAAAATCAATCTGAATAATGTTATTATTGTACGAAGGAATTAGAATCTTAATCAGTTTAGGAATTGGGGAAAATATTTTAACATATTTTATGACATATTGGTACATCATATTTTGAGGTATTCTAAATTGTCCTCTTAATGTTTCAATCCCTTGCAAACCTGATGAATGTTGATCCAGAAAAGCGCTTTACAAATGAAATTTGATGAAATTGTAAAAAAACATTCAAATGAGAAATGGGTTGTTGTCTTTTCAGTATTTATTATAAATCCATATTTTTATAATTTAATGATTTTGATTGATTTTCCAACAGATTAGGCAAACTTTAAATCATTTAAATCACCTGATTTTTTAGGGTTCGTGTTACCACAGCTTTAGTTTTCGAAGTAGTGTTGTGTATTCTATATTTGTCTTTTATTTCATTTTGTTGATCATGGTCGTGTCTGTCTTCTGACTAACCATTTCTGTCTGCCCCTTTGATATCTTCGAATTCCATTGAAATACTTTAGTACACAAAACATATAAAAGATACAGTTTGCATCTTTTCAACATTGCTAATTTTAATATTTTTAGTCTGTATCAAGTTCCTTGGTCCGATCAGTCTTTCCACAAAATTTCTGTAATACGGAAGGGACAGCTAAACATACCTGATAAATTTTTAATCCAGAAAAAGGCACTATTTTTTAAAGAACTTGTTTCGTGCCCCACGGAATCTAGTGAACTAAAGGCAATAGCTTAACTAGAAATTATGCATTGCACAATTTAGAAAGGATGTGGATTGTGTCTTTCTGGCTTTTATTCCATATTATTCCTTTTAAATAAAAACACAACTTGAAATATATAATATGACTTGTATTAAATACCTTATTCACTGAAAATGTACTTTAACAATTAAATTTGCTTCGTTACTGTGACAGACCTAGATTATTCACATTTTCTCAGATATATAATACAATTTGTCATTCTTAATACGTCTAGTTGTAATATTTGATACCACAAAGGAATTACCAGACTAAACATTTTAATGACGAGAGATAAGACATGACTTTTAATGGGAACGGGAACATCAAAGTCATCTCTTTCGTTGTTTAGGTTTGTTAATGCAAAATTTCTAAATGTAACTAAAGTGCAAGGAAGAACTTTTGGCTTTATCATGGAATCAACATAGTCACAAAATTTAGAATTTTTTCAGAGAACGTACATCATCTTTAAACCAAAAAGATCGGACCAGATTTCTCCTGACTTGTATGAAGTATATTACATACAAATAAAGGAATAAACCGTTGAAAAATTGAGCGAAGTTGCTATTATTTGAAATGCCAACAGTCTGTTAAAAACAAGCCTACAAAAGTAACAAAAATATTGTCAATAGGAAAAATCAGTCATCTTGTATATTCTTGGAAGTATTTTCTGTTAAATTCAGAGCGGGGAATAGGACAATAAAGTGTGCCCATTCCTAACCAAATACATTGTATTTTAATCTGTGTTTTCCATCTATTTTGATTAAGCAAAGGTAACCCAGTAGTATATGGGCACCGTTCAGGTCGGATTTCTCAGGTGGATGCAGTGGATGCGTGACGTCACCGCACCGGAAGTGACGTCACAGTCACGTGGACCGGAAATGACGTCACCGGAAGTCGGGTGG
>JARWCS010344568.1:0-11371 GCA_034783895.1 Geukensia demissa | reverse complement strand
TCAATGATTTATCGATTGACACCTTACCTGTATTTTTCATAAAGGTAATGATGGTCAATTTCATGTACATGTATTAATTGTTTACTAAATTGCCTTATTCGAAAAATATATTGGAAAATACTTTGGTGATGCTTAACTTTTGGCGGACTGTATATTTTTAACTGCAAGATTTAAAATTATTTGTTGTAAAATAATTTTAAAAACGAAGTGGAAAAGTACAGATATTGTTGTGTTCAACGTTAACAGTTTTTTTTTCATGAAAATTCATTTACAACTATCTTAGAATAATTGTTTGAAAAATATTTTCGATGAAAATAAGGTACATTATATAGATGTCCGGAAGTACTATAGCTGTCTAATTGACTGACGTCCAAAAATTGTCTCTTTATATTTCATACATAGGGGTCAAGTAGAATGAACGTCATCACATGTAAAATAACTATTCTAATATGACAGGCCATTTTTAACTCCATGATGATCTAATATCTGAAATACTTTCTCTTATCGTATACACAAAATGGCTGTGTTCGGATAACCTCCTTAAGTTGCATTAGGTTACACAAGGATAACCTTGGACAAATCCTTCGTCTATGATGGCGTTCAACCTTAAGGTTATCCCAAGGTAACCGTAGAAGGAAATCCGAATGCGCCTAATATTATGTTCATTATTTGGATATACAGGTAGTAGAAATACAGATTTTCCTTAATCAATTCTAAATTATTTTGTATGACAGGTAACTGAATAGTAAGATGCAACCATCATCGGATTAAGCAGACATTATTCTTGACGTTTATACATGTTACCTGCATACCTGATTTTAAGCTCGTGCCACCTGCAAAGCAATATTTCACGATCGCAATTTCGAAAATACCGGGTTTTCTCATTTTTCGTCACCAGTGCACTGGAGGTTTCTTTGGAGCTCGATCCACAGAGCTAACCATATGGCCTTTTCGTTAGTGGATGCAAGGTTATCATACGGATAGCCTGGCCTTGTGTGACGTGTTTGGAGAATTACTTAATGCACCATAAAGAAGAAACCTTTGACTGCTACGAAAGACTAAATTTTCCGTCTCTCCCAATCTTCCCGGGTTCAGGATGCAGAAAAATGCCTTTAATGTCCCATCCTAACCCACGTTTTGGTGATTTTCACTATTTTTGAACTTGTTTTTATCTGGAATATGCATGGAATATTTGCCACTTGAAGTTAAGCAATCAACATTCAATTAATCTATCACCAGCGCAGATGACATTTTTATCTTATGATAAGTCTATGTGAACTGTTTAGTTCTGTTATACAGTAAAAAAATATCTAACATGCCGTCTCCATTTTCTATCTTGTAAGGTCACCCTATCAATTCACCCATTGTTTAAATCATTTTTTAAAAAAAATCGTGTTTAAAAGTTTACTTGTGATTTAAGTTCCCTTTTTCTTTGTCCATAAGATGACCTGTTAATTCAATTTTAACTGCATGTTTTAAATAAAATGTTTTTTAACCGTGTAGTGAATCCATAACTCCTTAGTCCACTATTCAAGATGAAATAAAATCAAATGATAAGTTTATATGGTTTGTAAATTATTATTATTCCGATTAAGTATTTATATGTTTAGCGCAATATCTGAAAAAGGCTACCCTTGTTGTATAATATTTGTTCAGAAAATCAAACAAGCTATTAAACTCTTATATCTAGTTACCTAGGATCCTTTACGATTATTTTTCCTGTTGAAAGGTTACGATTGTGCTAACCGTTTGGCTTCCACACATGGGAGGATCTGTATAATCCATCATAGCTAAAATAAAATATGTTTACACATCATCTAGAGAAGTCAAATACACTGGACAAGCTTTTGATGTATTTATTTTATGAGTCCATATTATTCAAAATTATTTTAATATTTTTCCTCAGTTGTATGTCATACAATTATTATAACTGTTAAGCTATACCCATGTCCTTCATTGGTCAGTACACTATTCTTCTTTAAAATATAAAAACATGAGATGTTTTATTAGTTTCCATGAGACAGCCATCAACAAAGCAACATTTGAAATAAAACGTCTACAGATCATATTACGGACTTAAACAGTGAACCGAAATCCATACCTCTAATGAAGCTGAAATATAAATACATAAAATATAAAAAGGTGAATCTTTTCATAAAATTAACATGACAATCGACGTAATCTATTGAATAACGAAAAACGAATAACAATAAACATGTAAACAATCTTACTTGGGACAGGCACATAAAGTGTGTGGCGTGGTTAAACAAGTTTCTGTGCGCTCAACTCTCGTCCTATCCCGGGACAGTGGTGTGTCAAATCAGTTAAAATAAAAAGTTAAGGTTAGAGCTTGATACTTGTTTGTAGACATGCATTAATGTTACTGTAAAATAGCTATCAATTTTAAAGTTGCTCTTTATCTCTATATAACTTCACCAGGAGGCTGATTGTCGCTAGAATTACCGTTGAAATATTCAGACACTTTTCAAAAATATTGAGATATAGCATTTATCAAATGGTCTTAGTCTCATGTGCCTGTCAGGAATTGTGGTCATAGGTTTGTCTTTGTGTTAAATGTTTTGTTACATGAGCATTTTTGCTAAAAATCAGATAAGAGCAGTATTATTTTACGAATATACCATTTTTTATTTTGGGCCGATTTAGAGCTTTTCACAAGGAGTGGTATTCCACCATTGTTAAAGGCCTTGTGGAGACCTCTAGATTTGTAAACTCCTCTGTTTTTCTCATGGTTGGAGTGCAGTTTCGCTGACATTCACCCCATATCTTTTCGTTTTCATAGTTATCGTAGAAAGACATAACAGGAGACTTTTGGTCAAAAATGAGTTTAGTTAATCACAGGAAGCCTCTGTTCAAGTGTAACCTTCCCTTCATGCTCAGCTAGCCAAGCAGTCTTTTTTAATGATGACATTTTTCTCCTTTTTGGTATACCCCGGTTAAATGTTCATCCTTCTGAAGAACCTGGCTCTACTCTTGTTTCGTAAAGCTTCCATGCAGTCCAAGCCTATAGCTATTCAAATTCTTTCCTTATTATTTTTTTTTACTGTTTTAAGTTAAGTAAGTAAAGAAAATAATACAAAATCCCATTGTGTAGGATTCTGTACGCCTCTATCACGTAAAACATGTAACGTTGTATAAAACTCTATTTTTTAAGTTTAAATGTAAAATAATGACAAACAATTATTTTTATTTGGCTAGGAATAAAAAAATAACCTTGAAAATGCTTTAGTTCTCATTGTCTGGATGCTGATCATATCATAACAAACTATTACTCGATTTCCTGAACATTTCATTTGATATCTACATTTCTCTCACCCGACTCAGTTTGAATCTAAAGTTTGACATATTGAAAATATTTATTTGATCAACACTGTTTATGAAGATAAATATCTACAAAAGTCAATAAAGGGAATGTTTCAAACTAATATTATTGATCACAATACGTAAATGGCATTAAGAAAAACAGCATGTTTTATACAACAAATATCAACACGAAAATTGTTAGAAAAATTATTATGAATCAAATCCGTGGCTTTTCCCCGGGATAATCTTAGATATATATGTGGGCACCTGCATTTGTATTATTTTTGTATTACAGATTTGATTTCCTTTTATAGTAAACCCGGCTATTGTCGTCTCTTTTCATATTAATTTATTTTAATTATCAGTATAGTTACATGTAAATATGCCCGACAAACCTCTTTAAATTTACTAATAAAGACGAACCTACCAATAGACCCAAACAGTAAAAAGTCAAATTAAACTAGAACATGAAACCCGAATACTTAAAATCTATGAAAAAGTTGCTGAAGCCCTTTTTTTTTAAATAGAAAATGAAAATACAAATTATAGAAAAAAAGAATATGGAATAAATGTAGGAAAAACGATATCCAATTCCTTCTTAGATTTTCAGCAAACTCATCTGCGTAGAAAGCGCATTTCTGAATTGACCTTCACCAGGTTTACAAGTGGCCAAAAAGTATATTAAATTTCAAAGCAAGGCTAAAACCATAACCCGAATAATTCAGGTTCTCTCCGTATCCGATAGCCGAGTAGTTACGATTGGGAGTGCATTATCCGGGTTACTAAAACCACTGCAGAAATGCTAAAATGTACAAAACTGAGTATAATTACCATCAAACCGTGTTTGTGACGTCATAAATTTCCAAAATGTCTACTTTTTGTACTGAGATCATAAAAACTAAGGACAGGAAAATAACTGTAACAAAACTGTATTAAATGTACAATATACGATGTATAAACAATACTTCAGAAACCTCAAAGTTGTATTTCTCCAACTACAATACCATTAAAAACTGAATAAAACACTTCCATTTATACGCTACATGTAGATGTATGTCAGGTTTTAGTTCGGTTTTTGTGTGTGTGTTCCGTTTCGTGTTCTGTCTTGTTCTAAAGGTTGCCGTGTTCATCGACTTGTTTTCTTTTGTCTGACCCTTCGGATTTTCTCGATTCTTTTCTCTACACGTATTCTTGTATATCAAAATAGGTCCGAAAATTTTTTTAATATGGTGGAAATTACAAAATTTCTTCATCAAATTTATCCGTAAATCATTGCAGCCACAAATAATAGAAAAATAAATAAAATAAAAAAGCCGAAACTTTGAGAAGAAACACCGAAAATACTCTAAAAAAAGAAACCAATATCTTCGTACAAGGACATTAAATAACATAAAGCATCAAATGAATTTATTATTTTCATGAATTAAAAATAAAGAATACGTTGATCTCTTTCCGCCATCTAATCCATATAACTCATAAGAGGACAACCATTTAATTTTCTGGGAGGGGGTAGGAGGATTTTGAAAGTGAATAATTCGTCCTTTGCCGTCAGTAAAATATGGTGCCATATCTATTATAAAATTGTTTTGTCCAAGATTTCTGATCCTAAGAATTTTCTGGCTGACCACTTTTATGTCGATTTATAATCACTATCAGCTTATTGTCTATCACTTCGGCTCTGCATACTATTAACTTTTTTGTTTGTTTTTTTTTTGTTTTATTTAAATATTTATAAACCATGACGAGTCCCATTCATTTAGTAAAACCAACGACATCATTTTATGTCAACTGTATATTTTGAGAATAAGTTCTACGCATAGGAGTGTGCAAATACATTATATTTTCACAAATAAATTTTCTATTTAAATTCTAATGTTTTGTCTTAGGACACTGCAGTCCAAAATCGGATATATGTTTAATGTTTTTCCTTTACAATGTTACAGTTTTGATATCACATGAAGTTTAACCAGGATGTGACACAAATTTACTAGTAAAACAATGCGTGGGAGGGACACATACCTATTTCTATATTTGCACAAGATATATAGACTTATGACTATACCTAAAATATCCGTTAACTTGTAATATCCTCTCAAGTTTGTTGACATTTTATGTCTATTTATGCATCATGGAATTCTGTTTACGTTTTTCATAATAATTAAATCATTTCATCGATTTATACCACGTGCTGGAATTCAATACTGATTTTTACTTCATTCATAAATTTTAATTATACTGTGTTACGTGTATAACTCCGCCCAAGAAATGTATAAAATACCTGGACGCGCCAATATTGAACTATAAACTCAACAGAGCTTGTAAAGTAGTTAAACTAGAGTCTAGTCAAAGTTCCGTTGACAGATTATCTTTAATTTTGTCTTTAAGAATTTGGTAAAAATGAAATTTTCAGCAACATTGCATGATGTGACAGTGTACTTATTACTTCTTCTTAGTATTAGAACTGTCAGAGGGATGACCATCAGAGAGAAATGTCATGTAAGTGTTTGCTTTTATTTCATTTGTATTGCAGCTTTGCTTGAGCTTATTCTAGTAGATACGAAAAGAGAAACGATATATTAGTTGTGCTTATTTGGTGAAAACATTGCCATTTGTACTAATCGAAACATGACTGTTGTTTTCATGTCAATTCTTTAACGAAAAAAGTCAACAATTTGCATTCTTAGACTGTCAAAAGTTAGCAGAGAAACTATAACCGGGCCATCTATCTATAACTTAAAAGCAAAATCAGTATCTGGTGGATTTCTGCCTTGTTGAAGACCACGTGACGACCGGTAGATTAGAAAATTTCCTCCGTTCCTTACGGAGATGGAGTTTAGTCTCCTTGACATTTACCCTATATGTTCCCGTTATACTTTATACTTTATATCCCCGAGGGCGGTCGGGGTATAGAAATAGGTCGTTCGGTTTCTCCGCATGCAGGTAAAACCCCTGCTAAAGGGACGTCCGTCGTTTGGGATGTATAAATTCTTGAATTCCTCCTCACAAAGGTTATGCCGGGGAAAGTATAGGCACTAGGTATCTCCGTCCTGGAGGCACTAGTCCTCTAAAAGGTTCGATCCTGGTTGTGGGGATGAATAAATTCACAATCCGTCCAGAGGGAGACGTTTAAGACGCCCCGTGTTTAGAAAGTGCAACATTTCTAAGCACGTTAAAAAACCCGTGTAACAGCTCATTTTGAGTGGTCAGTAGGCGACCAGTTACACGTTTAAATTTTCCAACCCTATCTAACCTGTTGATTATTTTTGTGAACTTTTTCCCGTCCTGAATATGGCTGAAATGTTGCCCACTGGACGTTAAGCAGCAATCAATTAATCAGTCAATCTTCTTTTTTGTGTATCTGGTGGACTGTTTGTGGTTAAAGACATCAAGTAAACGAGTAGCCCCTCAGTGATGACATAACATCTGTTTAAAATGTCTTCTTAAATTAATTAATTATGATGAAGTTATGCATTGCCTTGTCTACCTCTTGCAAGATTCCTGTATGGATTTGAATTTTTGAGTATTTTTGTTTGTTGCTTAGGGAATTTCGTCATTATTTTATATCAGTTGCATTAGAACCAAAACGTAGGGAAGCCAAAATCCTAACTTTATAAAATAAGTACTAAAATCCGCACAAATAAAAAACGAAACCACTCCGGCGGTAGGACATTTACTACCTTCAATACGTTTTGAAACCTCTCCGCATTTTCAGGGGTTTAGGATTTAAACAAATACAGCAAATTACTGTTAAACAATATGTGATATATTTTATGTCAGAAAAGTATGACAACCGATCTGGTGAATAGCCCCTGTGACGTGCAGCCTGGTTTTAATTTCTAGGGTAAATGTATATACAGGTGTAATTCTTTTTGACGAGGCAAGCTGTCACGATTTGGCACTTCGCACCAATCAATCAATCGATCAATCAAGTTTTATATTGTATGTCTGTTGCATAGTATTGTTCAGCAGAGAAGCAATGAATTCTAAAGTAATATTCTAAGGGCCCAAATGTTTGGTCAGGTGAAAATATAAAAACAATATTAGGTATGTCAAGTAGTACGCAATACATAAAAGGGGAACTTTTAAATATAAAGACCCCCACAAAGCTGTGAACAGGTGTAATCCAGATACTTTTTACAAGCTTTAAACTGTCCGTATTTTATTAAAAGTCTACACTGATTCGAATACACCGTTACACAAACCGTTTAAATAGAGATGCACTAAATTGCGTTCATTTCAGCATGCGTTATTACTGACATTGTCTGGAAATTCGAAATTTTTACGCATAATTTTAGTATGGACTTCCAATGTTTTGATATTTAGCGTATCTTATAAAGGATAATCTAAAAAGTACTTTATTCGAAGATGAATTTATGACATATAATGTAGAATGGATTGCTGTTTTTGCCGAAATGTATAACCTATCCTTTATTTTTAAAATGTAAATAGAGAGGCTTTGAACTCTAATGGTCCGGAAGGGTAAGCAGTTTGCTTCTTTAAACAAGCCTGCCGTATTTCTCATTTTCAAGTCAAGGAAATGCCAATCCGTATGTCAATGCAAATCGGCTTTATATGTATATATTTGGCAAAATCAAGATGTCTTAACGATTGTTCATTTGCCTGTTGCAAAGACACAAGTTCAGATGCAATTTTGTTATTTTTCTCTGACTCTTTGTTTTCTGCAACGTGTTGACTTCCAAGAACTTCTACGTGTCGTTTACTTTTCCGGAAATCTTCGGTAATCGTTGACTATGCAAGAACGCTTTGCTAATGGTTTTCTTCAACGCGTTGATTTATCCAGAGCTCTTTGGTAGGTTCGACTACACATTAACTTTTCCAGAATTCTTGTTACTAGTAATTATTTTCTACAACATATTGAATACATTACTCTTTGAGGATAGTTTTCTACACGCGTTGGCATTTCAAAATGGTTTTTAAATTGCTTTGGTCATTGACATTTTTGCTGAAGTGAAAACATTCTCCTTTTGTAGGATTAATGTATTCGCATTTATTTTTATTATTACCTTTAAATGATTATTTTAAAGCATGGTTAAAAAATCTAGGTACCATTACTTTATAGGATATGCAAAAACATAAACAAACATGTGGATAACTACTAAATGAAATGTCCAAAACCGTGGCTTTGACAGTTACGGATATCGTAGATATTTTTATCTAGAAAATGGACGTTTCAGGCAAAATTATCAGTCATTTTTTTTACAATTGCCATTTGTTAAATGATTAAGTGAAGTTTCAGCATTTTTATTCGAATTCGTATTTTCTTATGACTATTCTATTTCCGATATATCTTCCATTCCTGGATATTCTTCTCTGAATGTGATATTAATAGATTAACGATACTCCAGCTTTGGATTGACATGTTTTTAATATTAATGAGAACAATGATAGTCATTAAGTAGACGGTTCTAGAAAAATGACACCTCCGTGTGATACAAAGGCATGCATTACCATTTCATTTCCCTTGTTATATTTATAAACTTTTCGGTATTTTGACTGTCGATTAACATATACAGGGGCGGATCCAGGGGGGGGGGGCAAATAATTTTTAACACTTGTTTTGCATGCAAGCGAGTTTGTATTGGCAGGTCCCCACTCCAAGTCAGATCCACTTATGCACGAGTATTCGTTGGCAAGTCCCCCCTTTTCCACAAGGTCTGAATCCGCCTATGATATACATTTGTTTCTTTTTGCATCGGAGCGATTTAGAGCTCGTGAGAAGATGGGGATTGCAGACCTCCAACTTTTGAAACTGCGGTGTATGATGTGATGTGATATTTAGCACATATCTTTTGCTCTTATATACTTGTCCCGACCGTATATTGTGCCTTATTAATGATTGTAATGGCTCAGCCAGGATAACATGATTGATTCCAGCTGCTGGGGACAAATTTTAACCCAAACGACTCCCCACCAAATAACTTAAAATGTAGCTAACACTATATGGCGTTTGATACTAATGTTGTAGTTATCTCGATGTCCACAGTTAAAGTTCCGAATCTTTTAGATTTTAACGTACTATTTGCACTGACTCATTGACTAAACTATTTAGGTTTTCACCTATCGATGCTTCTAGTCAAATAAAAAAAACATTTTATTGGTACACAGTAACTTTTAATATGACAGACAGTGCATTTCATTTCAAAGTTCTATTTACATGAAAGTTAACCCCTTTTTTCTTTTACGACGAATTATCAACTCGTATTAAACGTTTTAGTATAAAATTACACTATTTGACCTTGAAAGATTTGTAAATCTGAGCCACTGCATGTAAACCAGATAAATTGTGACTCACCTCTACAGGTAACCTTTAATACTATATTTTTCAAAATCAATATTTTCACCTAAAATTAATTTAAACCCAAATCATATAAATTTCTTATAATTTACTTATTTTTTAATACCCGATAATGTTTTTTACGACGACAGTTGTATAAAACAGAAATTAGAACAAACCGTTTGAAGATAACCAATTTGTACTCCGCTAGACAACTTATTAAATAATTAAATATAATTTTGATATCGGCACTATTGAAAATTAAAGAATCATGTTTCAATTAATCGCAAAATTATTATAATTTAGAAAATAAATTTTCAAATGATTAAACAAAATTAAAAGAAATTCTAAATATCCATTCGGAATACTAAGTTATATTACAAAAAAGCTATCAAAAAGGCGACAATACAGTTTAAATGTGATGGCAATTTATGGCAAATAATAGCACAATCTTGTAACCCTTGAAGGCCATAAATAATAGTTGAGGAAAACATGACAGCTTAGTATAGTTAAATACCAGCACGGATTGATCGCAACAGAAAAAAAACCCAAGATTCATATTCTGGCGAGCGAGAGATACATGTACATGTATTTTACAATATCGCATCAATAGTCATTTAATTACCAAACTGTATTTTCGTCGTAATGTGGTTCATCCACGAATTCCCTTTTGATGGCAATATCTGGACCTAGCACCCAAATACTCACATTTTGCACTTTAGATTTTGTTCTTATTCCGGGACTGAGTTCCATCCTATCTGACTAATTCAGTGGTTAACATCTTATCCGACAGATAAATTTTTGAACGACCCATGATAACATCACTTCAATATACATGCTATTACGATACCATAGAAATTAGAGACATGATATGTCTGTCTGTAAATTACAAATACCTAAGCCAAGATCCACACCACAGGGCAAGCTGTAAACATCACAGTAATGTCTAAAAGCTAGCCAATGCATTTAGAAGGACAATTGTGTCAAGGATTCAAGACAGCCTTACACAAATTTTCCTAGGATAATATTTTTCAAACATAGATTTACCATAACGATCTATACATATTTTGTGGTTTTTTGTGAAACCGCCCCGATTACTTTTAAACACAATGCACAGAAGAATGTCATCTGAACTTTACGATTAGTAATAGACATAAGACAGAAATCCGATTTTCGCTTAATTAGCCCCTTCGTTTTCTGCGTTATAACAAAAAAATCATGCCTCGTTGCACTTTTTTCATTCTTAAGTTATTCTACACATAATAAAATTTCATGAGTTTCATTAGACTCTGTAAAGAGCAAATGATTTGATAAAATGGGGGCGTATATGTTTTTGACAGCATCACTTTCATTGTTTAGTCTGAGGTTTAAATATATTGAATGACTTGGTTTATATCCCAAGCACCGGGTCTTTCAATTTATATATATTTAAGTAATTTTGACAGATGGACAGAACGTCTGGTATACGAAATTAAAACAGACAATCCTGTCTGTACGAAGGAACCGACTGTTTTTCGTCGAAATACGCCCCCCTGTTGCCACCTGTTGGTGATATAGCAATCACTGTGGTTTTTTCTTTAATTAAAAAGAATATTGGGACTTTTTTTGCCCTGATATGTGTTACTTCATTATCAATCAATCAACGATTCTAAGATAGGACACAATCTCCGTCGCAGATACGCTTTGATGTATGAATACTCATACATGAGTACGTCTCTGCATTCAGCCATGCTCACAATAGCAAGATCTTGCAAT
>JARWCS010344548.1:0-11371 GCA_034783895.1 Geukensia demissa | reverse complement strand
GAAAATTATTGTATCCACACGTTTATAGGGTCAAAGCCACATATACAGGCGAGACATTTTTGTGTCCACACTTGTTTATCACATTTTGATGGGGTTTCTTTCTTTGTATTATCCACGAGAAACTAAACAAGACACATGCGTCATGGTGTTGAGAAATTGCAAGGACCAAATTTGGAACCTTTATTATTTTTCATAAGTTTTAATAGGGTTTTCCAAATGATTTCAGAAGCATATTTATACTACTTTCCATTACTTATTAAAGGGTCGAGGGTCGAAAAGTGCGTTTTTGCAGGGGTGAAATATTTCTTTCTGATTTTGATGGTTTTATTTTCATTTGATTCGTCTCACGGAAAGATAGCAGAAGTGTGTCAACAAATTCTCTCTAAAAACTCAAATGATTTTTTGAAAGACGAGATTCATATGACTGTATGTCACAGTATAATTATTGTTTTTAAGGTTCTGTGTTTGTCATATTTTAGCTTTCTATATTGTTTTTATGTGCTGTATTGTTTAGAAGGCATCCTCACATTTTACACCCCTTCAATATCGACCATTACTTTTTCGCAACCTCCCGAAACTTACCACATAATGGCTAATTAGAAAATACAACAACTTTTACACCAACATAATCATTTGTACTTTTATTTTAAGAACCAGATCTTCAAACGACATGTTTAATTATTTCACTCTCTGTATATAAGGAAGTTGCCCAGGAGTAAAAAATGAATTAAGCTGATATTGACAAATTTTAAGTTGGCATTTGTTCAACTGCAAAATCATCAAGAATTGCACATGAAACAAAACTTGGCAAAGATCGAATAGAATCGAAATTCACTATTGTTACCAATGTTCTAATATCACGGGTGTCTAAAAGTGTTTGTCGTTAGTGTCGATAATAAGAATATCGATGATCAAATACAGCTTATTTGGTTGTGTTCTTTTTGCTATTTCTTTTTCTGAAGTTTGTTTAAATGAAAATCGCCTGAACCGTTATACATTTTTTTGTCGTAACGATGTTAACGTTTGTAAGTTGCTTATTACTAATCATTCTAAGGCAAAACATACCTTCTCGTGATTGTATTTTTTGGCGTTATGACCTTTGTATAAAGATCAAGATTTCAAGTCATTTCTCAATACATTCTAAAGCATAAGTCAATCTCCTGGCGAAAAACCCAACTAAACCTTTGATATTTAATTGCTTCCTTACAGAAAACGATCTTGAAAGATATTAACTATTAACCGATTGTCTTCTAGCGACTCATATTCGTATCATGTGGGTAGGAACGTTTATTTTTTGCTCTCAAAGCTATATGTACATTTTTTAAATTACGATGATGTAAAGATGGAGAGAAGACACATAAGTGGGTTGAAGGACATTTTTCAGCTTATTGGTTGAAATACCCTAATATCACTGGTTCCACAATATTGTAAGAAAATGTCATTATGGCATGGTATTTGAGTAACTTTGTTATCCAGCAAAACAGAGAAGTGGCAGGGGATGATTATAAATAAAGTACGGTAAAGTGCAAACGTTTAAAAAATTACCCAATTTAAGAACTTTAAAAAAATCCATATTTTGGGGGGATTTGAGTTAAATGAAATATATTGGAGAATAAACAAATGAAAAACCCGAGTATCCTTATTGATGAAAATTGTACGCAAATGTCCTTGATAAACTACAAAACAGTAAAATTGTATACATTATCTGTTTTTCGTGTCCTTGCCTGATCCAATAGTTCTCCCAAGATCGTATTACATTTTACAAGAAGAAGCAATATAGATCAATAAATAAAAATAATGAAATCAAACATTACACTGCGGACAATGTAGACTACACCAAAAACTGGGGGTGATGGGGGTGAACTCACGTGGTCTTTAATGTTTAAAACACCCTTGCATTTTCCATTTTCCAATCCGGTATTTGTCATTAAAGGGTAAAAAGAGTGCCTTGAAAGAATTACGACCTACGGCGGAGAAAGTAAACTCCTGATATTCTATGAAATGTTCTCGGTCTGTTCATGATTGTTGTTTTGACCGTAAGATTTCTGAAGTGATGACCTCAACCAAGGACCAATATAACCCTGTCTAAGCAGTTTCATGTTTCGTTATCAAGGGTCAATTAATTGACTGTTCATTTGTTAAACTGCACAATAATTGAGAATGTCTCATCATAAATATTGAATCAGGATATAATTGGTTAAAATCATCGCAGAAAAATAACTACATTAATGTAATCGTAACAGTTGTTATGGTATTTTGTCATAAATTCCATACATGTTATCAAGTTCATAATAATAATTACCATTTTCTTATATTTTATTTTATGTAATCTTGTGTGTTACTATAAATCTTTCTACAATATCTTTGTGATATCAGTTATGATTGTTATATGCTCTTATGGCATAATAAAGAATTTGAATTTGAGTGCTAAATATAATAAATCTGCGGCTTTTTTTAAGCGCCGTTGCTGATATTGATATTAAAATGATATTGATCACCTGATAACGTCACAATTGTAAATTTTACTGCTTATTTTAACTATAAAAGCTATAGCTCTCGGGATGTGATACGAAAAGAGTTCATATAAGGCATATAATATTCTTTATGATAAAGAATATTACATGCCTCAAAACACCACAAAATTGGAAAAATTGAGAATTTTCAAATATGTATCTTTTTTGGTTATGTTTATTTTGCACTTTTATCTTTATTAATCGATTTTACCCAAGCAATCACTAAGCAAATATATCATACATTACCTTCCATTGCGCAAAACATATCAGTAAAAAAAAAATTGGTACATCCAATCCCTTATGTCTTGACGTCGCATCTGCCTATTTTGCACCAAGTTCTTTAGAGTTTTTTGGTGGAATATTTATTACAAGAGGAAGTAAAAAGAAACTGAAAGGCCATACAAAAGGCGATAATTGGACGAACACAATAATTTCGAGAACATAAACATGAACAAGACGGAATATAACACATACTGTAGATATAAAACTTAAAACAAGCGCACAACTATGAACAATGCGGAACATACCAAACATTGGCTATGAATTCAGGGGGTGTGGAATGATAAGCATTCCCTGTCTCTCTCATTGTCCATTTTCCAATAGTCATTTCAGGGTAAAGGGGAAAGCTTAAAGGGATAATAATCTCCAGGCGGAGAAACTGAACGGCCTGTCACTCCGCATCTTGACAGAAAAGATCCATCCGAGTAGCATAGCCCAGTTTAACAAGTTTCTGTGTCGTGATAATATACGCTGTATATGTCACTTTTCTTTACACTAACCATTACATGAGATAAGTGTTAGTCCTATAAGATAGGCAAGTCCTATAACATAGGCTAGTCGCGTGATCCTGTCATTTACATTCAATTGTTTTATAGGATATTTGTGTTTTCAATATGTTGGGACAGCGATGTATTATCACGAGCCGCCAAATTAGTTACGACATCTAAAATTGAAGTAACTTCTGATTATTTGAATTAAATGGAAATAAATCAGTCAACTTAAGTAAATTTAATATATAATGAGGGTTTCCACTGATTATTTTCTAATATTTCTCTTCCAGTCAATTTCTGAATCTTAAAACTTCTTACTCAATTTAACTCCTTTGAATGAAATAAACAAAGATTATCCTCAAGTCTTCGATTATGTTATAATAAAACACATTGTTTCGTTTGATTTTGACAATTTCACAAAAATGTAGTTTTACTCCCCTTCTTTATATATTTTTGAATTATCTGAATTCCCCTGCCGTACAAGTCGATCGGAATTCGCTAACAGAGATATGATCTCATGATTTCCAATTTCGCTTACTACAAAAATGTACAATTCCAATAAAAACGTAACCATGGAATACAAAGACATATATTCCAGGACTGGATAAGGGGGAACTCCACGTAAAAATATTCGTCAACTTACCAATATATCTATATATACAAGAACGTAGTGTAATACGCTCTTTTGCAAAAAGGTTGTCTTAAAAAATATCTGTATCGGTCTAAAACGGCCAATCCAAATGACAGGAAAACACTAAAATATCTAACAAAGTAAAAACCTGCAAACACAACTTTTGTCTACCATACAATAAATTAAGCGTATCGGTCTGTTACAAAACAGGCTTCATTCAGCATCACTCATCATTAATATGGTCTCGTCCTGAATATGCATGAAATATTTGCCGTTGGACGTTAAGCACTATCCAATCAGTCAATCAACCATTTTGATATTTGTTTATATTTGTAGTGGAGGAAGCAGCTGTTGACTATGAAAAGAAGATAAGAACTTTATTTCCAGGATCTGATATTCCCAGATTTGATATGTTACTTCTTGGAATGGGACCAGATGGACATACGTGTTCCCTGTTTCCAGACCACTCATTACTACAGGTAGATATTCTTGATCATTACCATATCATCTAACTCTAATACACCTTGAAGCAAACATTTGTGTAAGTAAGGCTGTAATCATTTTGGAATCGCCTTTGTTCTTTTTGTTTTTGTTTTATCTGTTGGTTTGTTTCAAATTTGTCTTGTCTCTTTGGACTATCTTTCAGTTGGGCATCCTACACTGGACTTAATCTTTATAGTGATAAAAAAGTGAAGTGGAAACATTTCTTGCAGTTTATCTTGTGTTTAAATTTAAAAGACATCAGCAAAATGGATTGACAAAATTCAAATTTAATATAAATAATATATGGCAGATCAATGCCTTTAGAGTGTAAAAGAAGAACTTTTAAAACAGTAATAAAACTCACAATCAAATCATACCGTCTTATCACCAAACTCCTTTTTCTAAATACCATAGATATTAATTCCAAATTATATTTTATGGAAATAACGTTAATTAAAGTGAAAATTCTGCTCTACCTTAGGTAACAGGTAATTGGATGTAAACATATGTTTCAGAGGTGAACATGTTGAGTGTACATGAAAAACTCGAAAAATTTTAAATGTCACATGTCTTTTTTGGATTTAATGTGAGAACGGAACATAAAGAAATTGCAGATGTCAAAAACAGTCTTAATGTCAATTGAATTTTGCCTACCCGGTTTTTCTCAGTAGCTAATTAAAATTTTACCACTTTTAGCAAAATTTGTATTATTGATTTAAAGAAATCTAAGATATATTCGCATGCAATTATTAAAGTTGGTTCTTCTAAAGATTAAAAATTCAATATAATTTCAAGAACATAAATTTAAACATAGTTAAATGTTTACGACCCTCACAATATAAATATTAATTATTTTAATGTTCCCAATATTGAATCATTTCTTTGTAACACGAAACTCCAAATAGAATAAATTTATTTCTTTTGTTTCGAGATGAAGTTCAAGATTCCCAAGAGTATTTCTATGGTACAACGGTGCATTGATAGAAATATACAGATGTCTTTGGTCATATGATATCAAGAGATCGTTTTTATTTTAATCGGGTTTAATGGTGTTTGTTAAATTGATGTATTTGAATGAACTCTCTTGAGTTTTCAAACTGTCTAGGATAAATTTAAGATAAGCCCGACATTGAGAAATATTTAGATAATATTTGTTTTTCATGATAATATGTGAATTGTGATTTCCCATAATAAACAGTACCATACGGAGTAGTTCATTGTCGACATGAAGTATCACATTACTGTTTATTGGAAGTTTGTCAATAGAGTTCCCTGAATAAGTGAATTAGTGTTAACCATCTTCTTTTGTTTAGAACTGAATGATATCATAAAACTTCTACATTTCTGATTTCGGTTCGGTTGAAGACCCTGTTTTATTTTATTCAAAGTCCTTTACCCAGAAATGTGATATTTACATGATTTATCTATTTAAAAGAACTGTGGAATTGCAGCCGTTTTATAAATTTGTGTGTCTCACATTTCGATGGGTCACAGCGTTTCTGAAAATGGAGTGTCTAAACACAGAAAACCATAGATTATAATTGTCTGTAAATTATCATTGAAAAGCAGTGTAGGGGAAGGGCAAGCTGCTACGATTAACCGATAATTTCTGTTTTGATTTTTGACAAAGATATAAGGGTTTTCATGCTTATCATTACATTGCGTCCTCAGATTGGTTTTGGTTTTGTTTTTTGAGTATTTTTATTATTTTTTTTTGTTTTTGGTGATAAGGCTTTCCCATTTATTTCGATCCATAGTTAAGAAAAAGGAATATTGATAGTCAATGTCAACATGGTCAAGGAGACAATAACAGCAAGTATCTACCGAAAGTTCAATATCTTCTGCCTCTACAATGTCTTCATGTTACTCTGGCTTAAGTGTTGAGTTAACTATGTTTGTTATTGTTCTTTTTTTGTTGGCCACGGTCTTTTTTCTTATAATTTAACGATTTCTGTTTGTCCCTTTTATAACTATGAATTCTTTTTCGTTAATATTTTTACTAAATTATGGAAACGAAATACTTTAAACAATGTTGCATACACGGGCAAAAGGGACAAGTAGAGAAATATATACAGCGTCCCTGTCAAGAAAGGGTAAACTTATAATAGGAATCAGAAGTCGTCTCTCTTGTCGTATATTTTAGTTTTGATCTCACCTTGTGAAACAGAAACATTAAAATCCAGAAAAGGAGAACTGCTGCTGTCCTGATTTACTTTATTCATAGAAAGTTCTCTAAATTGTAGTGACGTCTTTGGAGAAGTCCGGGTTATGCTGCTTTATTAGTTAACGTTAAAGCATATGATAATATCTAAAAAAGCCAATGGTATCAGACTTCCTCGGGATGGTTTTGTGTGAACATAGAATTTAGTTAATGACATTTTTGCTCCAAAATACCGATGTAAAATGACGTTTATGTTCTCGGGATTTGGCAACCATGAAGACTTTTGTACCCAACGTTTGCTCCCGTAATCCGTAATTCTTAATCTTAAATTATATCAACAGAGATGAAGTGTAAGTGAAAGAAAACCGAAGGGCCAGACAAAAGTGACTGGTCGAAAGACAGGGCCATCGCGAGAACACGAACAAAACGTAACATGACATACATGTATATACATATAAAACTGAAAGCATAAAACTATGAACAATGCAGACCAAACTAAAAACGTGGAGGGGGGACTCAGGTGGTCCGGAAGGATAAGCAGTTCCTGCCTCATTGTCCATTTTCCATTGAAATTGACAACCATACCGTTTTTAGATTAGGATTTAAAAATGAACAAGGTTGTTTATAAAATTTATGATAAAAGGGACGATTTTTCTTTTCCTATAAATAACTTTCCGTTTCTTGATCGGGACGTGCCTTTAGCTGCCTCGTATGGGGTTTACTTTTCAGAATTAGTTCGATTTGCCCGTATTTGCACCAAATGATCAAACTTAAATGATCGCAGTCTACTACTTACTGGTAAACTTTTGCAGCAGGGATACCGATGTCACAAGCTTCTCAAGACTTTTGCAAAATTTTATAACCGTTACAAAGATTTACTACAAAAATACGGCTGCAAATGTAGAGTTCTGATACGCAAAGGGATATCTATCACATACTACGTTCAATGGAAATATTATATATAAAGCTTATAAATTTAAAAACGATCCCTTGAATCTCACCGTTCATTTAAAAACTTATCCACAAGGGGTAGAAGTACGACTTTATGGTTAAGACATTAAAACTTGTTTTTGTTGTTATTAATATCAAATATTACAAAAATATGAAAACATTTGGCATTGCATCTATCTTGTCTTTCTTCACGTTTATTAACTACACAGTATTAAATCGTCAGACATACTGTGTTTGATGACATCTCGTGTTAAGAAGCCTGATGTTTTATCATCAGGGATCTCACCCTGATCTTGCTTTCCGTAACTGCGAGCATTCATTAGATTTATCTTCCTTTTTCATATTTTTGTGTATATTTATCATGTTTATTGTAGTTAAGATACTCTCTAGTCGGATTGGGTGACCTTCTGTTTCATCTTTATGGTTCGTTGGTTGTTGCTTTTGTTTTTTTTTTCTTTAAACACTCGTTGAGGTAGGGTTGGACGCCCATTTAAGTAGTTAAACCCCACCATATCTCTTATGTGCCTGTCCCAAGTCAGGAATTATGGTCATATGTTTGTCGTTGTGTTAAATGTTTTGTCGCATGTGCAGTTTTTATTACATTCAGGTAAAAGCAGTATTTTATACACATAAACGATTTTTTTTATTTTCGGGTGATTTAGAGCTTTTCACAAGGAGTGGTATTCCACCCTTGTTGAAGGCCTTGTGAAGACCTCTAATTTGTAAATAACTCTGTTTTTCTCGTGGTTGGAGTGCAGTCACTCTGACATTTTCCCCTATCTTTTCATACATTCTTTCTTTTAAAAATCCAAAGTACAGAAATTTGGAATAAAAACATGTTTACCAATGTTTTGATAAATGTAAATAATAGTAAACATGAATAAAAATAATTTCTTTAATCTTCCATTGATATTCTGAAAATTGAACCACCAGTAGAAAAATAAACTGTGAGTTATAATTATTCATTACGAAGTGAATCTATAATATAATGGTCAATGGGTTTCTGCTTTACGAGTTTGTTTCTAGTCACGATCTTTAAACAAGATCGCTGCCACTGGCGGATGTTATGTAAATTAATATGAAAATGAAAAGAGATGGGTAAATGTCAGAGAGATTGCAATCCAAATACGAGAAAACAAAATGAATACACAAAATCTTGTCTCGACTAGGCCTTCAACAAGGGTGGAGAACCACTCCTTGTGAAAAGCTCTAAATTGTCCTGTAAAGAGGAATTTTTTAAATACGTATATGTCTGAAACCATAGTTCATCCATAGACATGCTGCTAGGTGAAGATGTGTAAATTTAACTTAAAAAGGAATTTGAAATACCAAGGGGTCAGACAGAAATCGTTAAGTCAGAAAACATACAAGACCATTGCCAACAAAATGAAACGAAAGACAAATATAGAACACACACCACTACACTGAAAACTAAAGCTGGAGTAACACAAACACTACAAAAACCAGGGTGAGTTCAGGTTATAAAGTCATTTCGACTATAATAGCATTTATTCAGTATTATATAAGTTGATAAATGAAACAACAATGTAAAGTGTTTACATTTTAGGAAGAAGATAAAATCATAACCTACATAAAAGATTCTCCCAAACCACCTCCAGCACGTGTAACTATGACATATCCTATAATCAATCATTGCGCATGTGCTGTGTTTGCCTCCTGCGGAGAAAGTAAGGCGGAAATGGTCCAGGTAAGAGCAATGATGTTGTGACTTCAATATCGGTACTTTTGGTGGGTTATATCTTGAATGAGAACTGTCCTTCCCTGACCTTTATTTATTCTTTGACACAGAAACCGGATTTTTTTCAAATCGTCATAGGACTTTATAAATTTAAAACTCAAATATTTTTAGTTGTCCCGTTATTATGTTATGTTATAACTAAAACTTTAAATATTTGAGGCGTGATGCAAGAGACAACAGTGTGTTTTCTGCTTCCAATTACAACAACAAAATCAAAGAAACTGATAACATAAATCAAAAACAAAAATGAACAGTAGATAAACATAGGAATAAAATGCTTAAAAACTGTTACGTAGCAACATATAGCTTGTATTTGAATTGATCATCCGCAGTCAGTACCAGGCATTTATTTTAGTAGGAATGGTTCTGTATGTCTTAAAAATGAATGCAAGTTTTAAGAGTTTATAATCTAAACCAATGGTTTTAATATACCTTTTTTCCAATAACGTGGGGTATATAGTGGTTATAGAGTCTGTCCTTTTTTCTAAATCCGAACACGCCCTCGCCACACATAGAGGAGGTGGGTATCATTTTGTGACTGCTCACACTTTTTTTTAAAATAATATCTTTATATACTTATATGCTGATAATATATATTATTAAATTAAATGCAATTAGATATAGAGATTGACGGATTTGATAAAATAAAAAGAATTGATGGCATGGACAATACATTTGTTGTAGTTTCGCTTTGAAAGTGTGATCTAAACGGGTAATACTAATTGGACAATGACCTCTATAACTTTAGATCTTATGGTTAGTGCCATTGAATTTTATGTTTATTCATATTTCATAAATTTCTTTACAATGTGTTCCGTTAAGTATTCTGTAGCCAAGATTTAGTTACTGGAAAAATGTTGACGATTTTGTAATCTGGACTTAATTTCATAATAATTTCCATATAAGTAATAGTTTCCATATAAGTAATAATAAAATTACTTGCATGAATCTGTTATCATGCTTTTTTTTATTAATTCTTTTTCAAATGAAATAACAAGAAATAAGAGATGATCAAAAGTACCAAACATCACAAAAAATTGCAAAAATCCATTAGAAAACATAAACAAACATAAAATAAAAGGCCATGGGCCTCACAGCCTGATTTGGTTCAGGCACAGAATGACAGGTGGAAGGGTTTTACAAGCTTTCTGAGAGTCCAAACCTATTCAAATAACAAAACGCCAAATAAGATCGTATTCTTAAACTGAAATAAAAAATTTAATTACAGAATGAGCTGTTGAAAAAATATCAGGAATTTCAATGTTGTCCAAAATATATCTTACTCTTTGTTCAAAGCTTTTAAATTGTATGACAAATTGACGTTTCTTATTATTTCTCAATCTCAGTGTGCGAAAAGTCATAACCATGGCAATAATTGTTTAGGAAAATTGCAAAGAGTGGCCATCAGTTGGACAATTTACACAAGAAAATGTCCACATTAATTAATTATTGATCTCGTATACTTGAGGCGAAGACTTATTATAGTTACTAATTCCCTTCTCATCTTTAAGAATTAGAAGGTGATAATTGTATAGAATAACAAGATAACTGCCATTCACTGTAAATAAAGGTTTTTCATTGATTACCAGACAAAATAATTAACACAAATTTTCAATTTCGTAAAATACCAGAAAGATCACCTCCAGAAATGTTTTTACGTAGTTGTTTTCTTTATTCCTATTAACAATATGTCTTTTATAACTAGTCTGTTGTCTGTGAACATCAAAGAAGCAAATATAGATGCATCTACATTTGGTAATATGAGGTAACAGAAATACATAAGTGTTCATAAAATGAACCAGACATTCCAATATAGACACAATAGAACGTACAGGTGGCTGACTTGTCGTTCAATTTTCTTTTTTTTCCTCGGTGTGTAAATTACCTTGTAAAATCATGTGCTGGCTTTTCTCTGCTTCGTTTTACAAGATCATAAAGTCTAGTAATGTACACCAAACAAAATTTGCCACGACTTAAGACAAAATATATCGAAAGTTCAGCTATGAATTATGTCATGTTATATATTGTTGGAATTCTAATTTTTTGCCGCAACTCATCCTGCAGTTAAAATTTTAGTTTTCCTCAGCACAAAAAAATTTCCCA
>JARWCS010344537.1:0-11373 GCA_034783895.1 Geukensia demissa | reverse complement strand
AATATCTTTTATTGTAAATAAATGTAACGTCTGTGTTCTTCCTGCAATAACTAAACATATTAACATACAAAGTTTTAATGTTAAATTTTTCAAAGACAAGTACTTAACTGGAGACAAAGATTTGAGTTCCTTGAGTACTAAAAACACATCCCATATTTTGGAATATTTAGGCATAGGTGGTCGTAAGTTATAGATTCCTTTCATGACCCGAACAACAATGGGATGAGATCCAACAGTAAATCCTTCTTGAATAATACCAAGAGCAGATAATGCAGAACGTGCACTATTATTAGCAGAATAACTGAGTCCTTCTCTTTATAAAGTTGTAAGAAAATTTAAGTTTTGCTTTAAAGTGCTCTGAAGGTGTTTAATTTTCCATCGATGACAGAATCGAAACCATTTTCGAATATATAAGGAATATTGTCTCTGAAGAAAACTGTTTACGTTCATATGATTGCCTGATACAAGACATGCCATTAGTCGAAGTTTCTTGTGAAGTGGATGAATTTGTTCTGTCTGATTGAGTGTCAATAAATTGTCATTTACTGGTAACAATATTTGATTGTCTATTAAAAGTTTCAATAATTCTGTGTACCATGTCTGCGTTGGCCATATAGGTGCTATCACTAAACATTTTGCCTGGTCTCTTCTGATTTTCTGCACCACTCTTCCAAGGAGACTGAAAGGAGGAAAAACATAACAAAATGAACTTGACCAAGATATAGAAAATGCATTTATAAATTTGCATTCTGGATCTGGCTTCCAGGATGCATAAACTGGCAATTGTTTACTTAAAAAAAAATTTTGGCCCAGATTTTAAAACAACTCGGCTTTTTTCATTCCAGATTTCACTTTTGTGATTCTTTAATATTCTATACTGCCAGTTTTAAAGTATTCATTTCTGCTCTCTGTTGAGTAGCTAAATTCATGCCTGTAAATTTACTATTGTGTCATACGCTAAAAGTTAGCTTTTCTTGTTCTTCCTTTCCTTTTTTTATCTTAAAAAACATTCTTATTTTAGAATTTAAGATCTATTACTGTTTAATAAGATAAATCATGAATATTTTCATCAAAGCAATCTAGAAGCATCAAATCAAAATCAAATGGTCATCCGTTTCATATATGTAGGTATGTGTGTATATGTTCATGTATTTAGGATATTTATGTTAATCACATTTACACTTGGATTACAATTGACAGATGTATTTAAGATTACACTATGATTATATACATCTAAATGACAAATAAGAAAAATCTTTATGTGAATAACAGTAGAGCAGATTTTTTTCTGAAGTAAAATTTAACATTTTTGACCCTGAAATTTTCTTACAGTCCACATGATGATTGTTTTTGAAAACATTTTTGCAATGTACAAGTTAGGCATTATGTTTTGTGCATTGTTGTGTTTTGCCGATATGGATGTAAATATATTCATGTATTCAGATTGTGTGTAAATCACATTTGACACTCAGATAAAGACGTGTATGTGAAATGCAAAAAAGGGGATTTTTATTTAAACAGAATGAGCATTTTTGTCTTCTGAATGTTTTTATAATCAGCATTATGGTTGTTTGAAAAACCTTTGAGTGCAATTGGGCATTGTGTTTTGCCGCTTCTACATACCAGTAAACTTCAGTTTTTCATTTACATGTAATAATTCATTTTTTTTAAAGTTCATTTCAGACAAATCATATATTTCAGTCACCAATGCTTCAAAATAGTTCACAATTTTTTTTGTTTTCTTGACAGAACCATTTGTATCATATTTTCATCTTGAATATGTTTATTATCTTTTTTCTTGTAGTTTTCTTTCAATCAGTAAAAGATTTAGCACTAGAATAAATATTTATATCTTGACTTATTTTGTGCTTGCAAACTTTTTGGTCATAAGAATTTAACTTGTACAGTCATACCCAAATCTGCACTTTATTAATCTGTCCATGAGCACTTTTCTGCACACATGCAGATAGTACGATATTTTTGTCTGATATTTGGTACATTATTGTCTGTCAGCATCTAACTAAAATTGTCACTTAGACCAAAATTTCATGCTTGATTGATTCAGGTTCACTTTTTGACTCACCTGTCGCAGAAGCAAAACAAACTGATCCAAATATGTCACCAGCGTCGTCAACAATCAATTTAGCCCTAGATTAAGCCTCACTTAGTTTAACCTAGTATTCTATGACAATTCAATAACAAATCTTTGTTCCTTTTGAAGAAAATTTTTAATATTTACAAACATGGTTGCTCAATACAAACTGCATTTCAGGTTTGACATTCAAAAAGGACTGTCTTACCATAATGAGTTAAACCCTTGCAATTCCAAAAAAAATTGCCATTATATAACATGACCTACATTTCATGGTTGAATGACTTAAATCAGTTAAGGATCTCACTTAATATCTGCATAATCATGTTTTTGGTGTGGAAATGTATCTGCAAGTCTGTTGGCATCCCACACAATTTGGGTCACTTAAACCTATATTTCATGCCTCATTGACTGGTTTGCTTTTACGTCCAAATATAGTTCATACTATTAGTCCTATCGTATAGCTTGGTGTGGAAATGCATCTCGGGAGTCAAAGCATGAAACTCAAATTACGTCACATTGACCTACATTTCATGCTTCAATAACTTGGGGCCACTTTTACGTCCTAGTTTAATTCTCAAGTACTAGGTGCCCTACCATCATGTAGCTTGATGTGTTATTGCGTCTTTACGATGTCAAGACTTTTCAAAATAGGTCACTTTGACATATTTCATGCTTCAGTGGCTGAAGGCCATTTTTACATCTGAATTTTGTCTGTGAACTATATATCATACCATTGTGCAGATTAGTGTGTGAATATGTCTGGAAGTTCGTCACTAACCCACTAATATATAACCAATGACTTGCATGTACCATCGATTTTGTTCACTTTTAAATCATGAGTTTGGTTCTAAGATAATGTGTCTTACATGTAGCTTGGTGTGTGAATGCTACCAATGCAATCAGTTTGGACTCCATGCTTCATCAACTCATTGTTTATCAAGGCCTCGCAACACATTGTCATTCGATTCTGTTATAGATTCAAGCTGCATTACAGAAGGGTCTGCAGACAGTTGCTGCACCTCTGGTAATATTTAAAAACAATTTATTGCTTGATAAAAAATATGTCAGGTTCGACATTAAAATTGACACTTTTAATGTTCAAGACTGTTCCCTTGAAATTTAATAAATTGTCAAATATATGGTTTCCAAGTGATTACTTTTGTCCCCTGTTTAGGATCTTAAAAGGTTACTTCTGATAAGCTACTTTTTATATTTCACTGATTATTACAATTCTGGGACCATCTATTGGCTCAGTTCTACCAACTGTTCTGTTGGTTTTTTTTCTGGAACTACATACTCAATTTAAACTTGCCTTTGTTGAAGTGATTATTGGATGGTTGCCCTATAAAACTATATTTGATGACCTCCCAGCCTATCGATATGGCCACAACAGTCCAACCCTGTTTAACATCAAACCCTATGTGATATTCATCAAAAAATCTTCCTACCTGAAAGTGATAGCTCAATAAGAACGAAACAGCCACCACAGTCCAACCCTACACAAAATTCATTGAAAAATCTCTCCTTTCTGGAGAACATTTAAGGTGAGCGATTACAGGCTCCTGGGAGCCTCTGGTTTTTCTAAGTAAATTCTTCTAAATCTCACAAATAATAATTATCGCTATGACAAGAATTGATTAATGGTAGACTTATACATGTATTGTTTTCTGTAATCATCCAAGTAAATTGATTTTAATCAGCTGACAAAGGGTATCAATTTGAAGATTTTGTACCAACCTGAATGTCGAATTGATTGACAAGATGTTTTTATTCATACATATGTATTTATATCAGTTGTGATGGTTTTAAAATTACAATCCTTATTCTATATTGTATGGCCCTTAATTAAATACCTTTCTATAATGAATTGTTGGTTATAAAGAAATCTCCCCAAATTGATATGTTGCCATGAAAAAAGCTTTAGTATTTTATTAGGAATATTATTTAACTGTATGGCCTATTCTTGAAATTTTATTGATTAGCTGCCATGAAACCTAATGAAATGTAACATTTATCATGTCTTGCTTTTGTTCACAATTTTGTTGTCAAATACATAAGTGCTAATTTTGCTGAATTTATAATTCATGGTCATTTCGTTTAGAGTTTTACAAGCAGTAGAATTTACAGAAAGGGTAAATTTTGTGGTAAAATATCAACCACTAACATAGTGAAAGTTAGACACATGAAAATTGTCCGGTATATGGTAAGATGTATAATTCATCAAAGAATATGTAGAAAGCTTCTTTCTTTCAGTACTACACAGAAACAGGTTTACCAGGAAAGAGATTAGATCCTAATGTATGTTGTGTGTGTGGAAACCAAATATTAGTAATGAACAATGAAGATGCTCTTATAGAAGAAACATTTAAATTGGATTGTAACCATGTGTATCCTTTAAATTTGTAATCTTATTTGTTTAATTTAACCAAGATTTGATGTTGTTTTGAAAAATACAGGGATTTATATACAATATATTGTGGGAAATTCCATGAGGTTAAAGTTTTCTCTTATACAGTTTCAAAAACAAAAACTGCATTTGGTATAATGACAAATTTTTTGTAAAATGTAAGAACTTGTTTTGATTCCATTGTTACCTCAAAATCACAAAACATTGAAAATTACCCAGTTTACATTATAAACATTCAATGAATATGGGAAAGATGTCTGGGAGATAAAACTTGTTTTGCATTAGATAACATCACCAATCACAATTGAAGATTTGGATGTGTATGCTTTCTCACAAAAAATAACACCATACATTTATTTTAACCTACAGTCATCTTTTCATTCCTCTTTGTTTAACATTCCTGACTGACATGGCACATAGAAATAACTTTAAATACAACAATACTTTGAAATTACTAAATTTGATACAACATTTGATATAATTGTGTCAATTTAACATAAATCAACATCACAACCAAACAATTAAAGATTTATTAAGTACAAATGATTGGTTAAAATATCTTTATGATGTTTTGATGCGATCATATCTATTTTGAACAAAAAAAGTTTACTATTTTCACAGAAAATGTTACATTCTTTTTTAATAATATACCCTGTCATTCTGTTGAAAAATAAAAAAAATATAAGGATAAATATTGATTTATTAAGACGGTTTTTAAACAGCATTTTCACAACAACTTATACTTGTGAAACAACATCTAAAATTTGGGCCAGATATTGGGCTTAACATACCCACTCCTTTGTGTGTGGTTTTAAAGTGTTACTGATGTCTTGGTTTACTGACATTTTGATACAATGATAGATGAACCCCTTGTTGAAATTTAAAAAACTGCTTTTTCCACATGTTCTACTCCATTTTCATTATGAAATTTTGGTCTTTTTAATGTAAAAAGCAAGACTGTTCATAAAGGCATAAATTATAGCAACACACTTCACAGTTTATATTCATAATTTTATGCAATATAAAATAATTTTCAGCAGAAAATGTGATGGTTAAAGTAAATCTTAGATAATTTGATGGAATAAATTACCATACAATGAAGGATATTTGGTATTAATTGAACTGGGGAGAGTAGAATAGCTGCTTTTTTTAGACAGACAACTATTAGGAAAAAATACCATTGAATGGAGTATTCAAAAACTTTTGGGAAGCTCATAGACTAAGTAAAGATTTTTGTAGTATTCGTTTAAACTCTTTAAAAGTAGTTATTGTGTTTCATCAGTCACTAAAATTTGTTTATTTTTTGTTTTCATGTTTTGAAACTAAAACATAAAGCCAATGAATCGGATGACAATGTTATAACACTGTAAAAAGTTACATTTGAGCATGAAATGCATTTAAAGCCATTTATGAATTAAGATTGCAGTTTCTTAGGTATGCGAGGTGCACAGATATGTCATTTATAAAACGGGTCTAAATAGCCCAACTTGCATACCGAGTATAAAATGTACATATCGTCCGTGGGAAGTTAGTTTGAATAGAATTACCCCTGACAGAAAGCCATTAATCTATTATTTTTTATTGTAAAAGGGTAAGTTTATTAGACAAGCTGACAATATTCTATCAATCATTCAAACAAATCTTCTTTTAAATCTGCATTATGGATTATAATATTATGATATTTTGTTAAAAATTTTTGGAACTTAAAGGATTTTATGTTCCTTTTTAATAGATATTAGAAATTTTATTGTGGACATGAGTGATGGATCATTAGTGGATTCATGCAAAAAATATGGAAAAGTTCATTGTGGTTGTGATTTCAGATCACATTCAATACTTTACCACCCACATCCATTTTCACATATTTGCATTACATGTAATTCATAAATAATTTATTCTCTTCTTTTTCAGTGTTACAAGAAAAAACAATAATGAGGTGTTGTGATCCTTAACATATTTCAGATTTCACGAATTTTGTATTAGAGGCTGGTGTATTGTAGGAAAGAAACAGACGTGTCCATACTGCAAAGAAAAAGTAGATCTCAAGAGAATGTTCCCTAGTCCGTATCCTTTTAAAAATAGACAACATGAAATACATTGCAGGAAAATTCTCTTAAAAACCTTCTTGAATGAAACTACCAAGCCAATTTCAGCAAAAATCAAATAAATGGTCCCTTGAAGGTCCACATTAAAAATTCTATCTTGCAGCCCTGCCTGGAATTCAAGATGGCTGCAAGGGCAAAACTTAGTTAATGATAAGTCTTTATGGGAAAAAAAGTTGAAAACCTTCTTGACTGAAAATACTGAGCCAATTGCAATGAAACACTTCTAAGATGATCCTTGAAGAATCTGTTCCAAAATTATATCCAGCTTTCCTTCCTGCCAAGCTAAGTTAAAAATCAGACCCTTAAAATTGAGTAAAAACTCTTCTTCTCTGAAAGTATAGAGTAAAATGCAACCACACTCTGGAATGGTCTTCTATCAATCATAATCCCACATCACTGTTGTATCAGTCACAAGCAAAGATGACTGCTACTGCCAAACTCAGTTTAACATTTTTTCTTAGATGATGGTCCATAAAAATAGTAAATAGCATACTGGCCTACCATCAAAGATGAAGATCCACCTGGGTAAGTTCAACATAGGACCTCTAGTAAATTCATTAATCATATTTTCTGAAACTACTGAGCCAGCTTTAAGAAATGCTTTATGGCTGGTCAGTTTTCTTAACCAGCCAAACAAAATGACTTCCACAGCTAGATTTAGTTAGGACCCTATAGAAATTTCACCTAAAACCTGTTCTTATTTGAAGCTACTTTGTCAACTTAGTGAAATGGTCCTTAGATGGATGACTACCATATTATTTTCCAACATGACTTCCAGCCAACTAAAATGAACTAAGTTTAACAGAGGACCCTGTTGTAAATTCACTTAAAAATCTTCTGTTGTGAAAATGCTGAATCAAGTGGAATCAGAATTGGTGGGATGGGCCTTAGATGATCTTCTACAGAAATTGTGCTTGACATTCCTAATGGCCATCATCTTTTTTAACATAGGACTTCATGGGTAAATTCATTTAAAAAACTTGTCAGAAACTACTGAAACAGTTCCAACCAAACCCTTATTGGAATGGTCCTAAAATGGTCCTCATCCTATTTTTTTCTGCCTTCCACATTTGTTTATCATCTGCCATTCAAGATGGTCACCAAAGGTAAATTTTGCAGAAATGCTAAATTTTGCTGAATATATTATTATTTACATAAGACCTAGTGGAAATTCACTAAAATCATTTTCTCTAAAATATTTAGCCAATCCCAAATAACCTTTTGTTGAATGGCCTTTTGGTAGTATTTTCCAAAATTGTGTGTGGTATTCAATATGCTAACCAAGATGGCCCCACAGCAGAGCTTAGTTTATAAAAGCCTGTGGTACATTCAATCCAAACTCTTCTCTGAAAACACTAAGCTTGTGGAATAATTCGTGTTTATGTTAAGATTAATCAAGAAATTTCATAAAACTGAAGAATATTCATGCATTTTGCAGAAGATAAAGTTAGACAGAGTTAGCAAAAGAAGATCCGAATTGCAACCTAGAAGGGACAAGCCCTTATATAACAAGGCCACAATGAAACACAACAAAAAATACAACACAGAAAAAAAAATATTGGGAAAATTAATCTACTTTGTATAAAACTATATACATTTGTCTTCTGTTTCTTCCTCTTAAACATCATTAACAAATTCAAAAGAAAAAATGAAAAATTTGTGATAAAAAAGACAACACCTTGTGTTTTTTTGTTATTGTTAAAAATTGTACATTTGAAACATCAGAAATATGTAACACTGAATTAGCATCTTAGAACATGTTATGACACTATTTACCATTATTTTCAGACATTAAAGAAATTATACTACAATAAACATGATAAAGAGATGCTTCAAAATGTTCAAGCTTTCTATTTCACCTAAGTGAAAATTTTACTATAATTAAATATCAACTGAATCGAAGAATGTAAATGGTTCTAGTTTAGTTTTCCCTAACTAATCAATCAGATGGGAGAGACCCCATGTATTATATGGAAATCTTTTGGATTGGATAAGATTTTTAGTTGCCTGGCAACCAGTAATTATAATGATAGTGCAAGGAATCAATTGGTCTTTAGGATTAGAATGATTTTAGATTGTATTTTAACCATAATATTTCATATGTGTATGTATATATGTTGATAATTGGACATATGTGATGTTGTGATATCAGTGGATGATCTTTGAATGTTGATTTATCTACATTTCATTGCCTTTTTTGCCAAAATCCCAAATTTTACATGATATTTTCTGTTTGTATTTCTCTGTATTTCTCTGTATGAATAAACTGCAATAATTGGTGAAATCCAAGAGCCCATTCCTGGATATAAAATGAAAATGAGAAAAGAACTTAACATACATACTTGTGAAATATTTTATGTTAACAACACCCCATGAAATGTTGTAATGTTCAGAAACAGACATACTAGAATAAAGCACCCCTTGCTGTGTTTTGATGCTTATTTGGTTATTGATAATCTTCCAAAATTAAGAATACCAAAAATTTCTTTATTCATAAAAACCTTCAAAAATTAAAATTGAAATTCAAATACCAAAAACCAAAATTTCAGATATCACTGTAACAGTGACTCACGTACATTGCCTGGTATTAGTATTTGATTGATTTAAAGTACTTTAAGAAAATAAAATCAAAAGCCTATTGAAATTACACCCAAATAAACTTTTTGTTTTTCCAAAGTCGAGTTTGTATTCAGATTTTTTCTGCAAAGTTAAGAAAAAACATATACTACTCTGTAAATTTTAATTTATCAGCTTTTTTTTAGATGAAACTTTAATTTGTATTCTGTTCCTCTGCGATTTCATTTTTTTTTCTGGAAAATTGAACTCCTTTTTTTCAATTGCTTGACATACTGCAAATTAGAAATTATGGAATGGATTTATTATTGTGACCATTAATCCCTGGTCAGAAATTCTTATTAATTAAAATACTGTGAATTTTTAAATATTTTTATTTTGTGGAGAAAATTTGTTGTTTCAGGTATACTAAAATTTGTTTTGACATTTTATTGTTTTCTAATAAAAACACAATACTCAAAATGCTGTTCTTTGAAATCTCAAATGTCAACTTACATTGCTTAACCATAATCGAGAAGGTTCATGAAAAGTCATTTTTAGACTTTAAATTCCACCTCATTTTCAAGTATAAGATGAAATATATCACAGTAAGGGGATGTTCACACTACAAAAGTTAATCCAGATTAACTCAAGTAAATGTGGATTAAGCCACTTTGTGTTCACACTTGGTTAAATTTAATCCGGATTAACTTGATCTGGATTAAATTAATAAGGATCAAGTTAATCTGGATTAAATGGTAGTGTGAACGCAAAATGTGGATTAAATCTAATGTCATAATTAGTAACGTTACTTTGGGTCTTTTTTGATTTCTACGTTTCAAATATAATCCGTATTAAGTTAAGCCAGAACCCAAACGCTAGTGTGAACGCAACAGGTTATCTGTACACTGGCTTAAGTTGATCGTGATAGAATTAATCTGGATTAAGTTAAACCTACTGTAAACAGGCCCTATAATTAAAACATATCAGACACAATTTTTAGTATCACATCAGGGATGACATCATTATAGACTAGCAATTTGACTTAAGGATTTCAAAATTGGCAGTTGAATAATTTTTCTGCCAATATTGGATCATATTTGCTTAAATTTGACTTTGGCTGCTGGTTACAACAAAATTTTTTGTGTTTGGTTGAAATGATCATTATAATATTCCATTTTTTTTATGAATAAGAGGTTTTCGTCAATAGATGCAGTTCATGTTTTCTGAAAGCAAAATTTTCAAAGAAATGCATAAAATCAACCATTTTCTTGAAATTCTAAATTTTTGTGCAGTTTGGAATAAAAACTTCTTAGTTTAATTGAAGTATTTGAAGGAAACCTAATATTATTATTGAGATAAAAACTTTTGAATTTGAATGAATTGACAATTTTACATACAATAATGCACTCAAGATCTGAAGATAATTAAAACATCACAATTTGTAAGTTTCACTATTCCCTTTGTTTCATAGATTTTTATCCAGATATCATGATGTTTTGCTTTCGTTACATTTCGACTTAATGGTCACTATAAAAAACTAAATCTTCTATCCACCTGAAAAAAAGTTGTAACTTGTATTTTTGAAAGAAATTTTAAAATTATTTAACTTTTAACACTGGTGTCAGTGGGATTGGTATTAATTATAGATAAATTTTACCAACTTGATAAATGTTGTGCCATAAAAAGCAATTTGAATAGATTATTTTTAAAATTTATTCCTGGTTTCTATTTAAGAAATTTGTGAAATTCTCCAACTTGAGTAGTAGAATTTGTTGACTGTTTCTGAATTCATCAGTGTTGTTAATTTCGACTTTTCACAACTGGATTAGAAGACAAACTTTTTGAACTTATTTCAGTCTAATCAGCGCTAGTGGGAAACTCACATTAAACTTATCTAACAATGCTGAATATTTGTGTATTCCTAATTATTGGATGTAGTCTGGTCAGTTTTCTTTTTTTATTAGCTCACCTGGCCTAAAAGGCCATGTGAGCTTTTCTCATCACTTTGCGTCCGTCGTCGTCGTCGGTGTAAACTTTTTACATTTTCATCAACTCCTCTGAAACCGCTGGGCCAATTGCAACCAAACTTTGGTGGAATGTTCCTATGATGGTCCTCTTTAAAATTTATGTTCAGTTTTGCCGGGCACCATCCAATATGGCCGCCATGGCTCGACATAGTTTAACATTGGACCCTATGGGAATTTTACATT
>JARWCS010344536.1:0-19440 GCA_034783895.1 Geukensia demissa | reverse complement strand
ATTTGGTCGAGATGTTCACTGAACGTAGGATTATTCAATGACAAAACATCATCGATATAGCGAAAAGTAAAATTAAAAGATCTGGCCAATTTCAGGAGTCCCTGAATGAAGTCTGCTTCATACTTAATTTTGGAATGTAAAAACAACATTGTTAGGAAGAGAGGTGTTTGTATAGTATATAATAATATATTCGCATAATTCCCAAGAGTCATCTATGTCGCGGGATGGAATTCACATCTCCTTGTCTAAAATCAAACCCGAATGTGACACCATCTTTGTGCATAATTAATCTAAGCATAGTCTATAAACGCTTTATCTAGCACATGGCGTAAAAACATGTTTGAAAGCATTTGACCTGGTACCCGGACGTGCAATCTTTTTGTAACCAAGCTTTTTAACAGCTCACTAAAACATCGCCTTTTTGTCACACACATTATACAATACTATATATGTCTGAAACAGTTTTTTTCTTTGCATTACTATCTTTTATCAAATACACCTATTAAAATATTATCACAGGATATTCAACAACTTTCTTTACTTAATCTTTATGTAGTCTTTTTATCTTATGTTTTCAGATAAGGATCATAAGTATGCTATAAACGGTTACATGCAGGACTGGAGAGAGTGGCGGGAAGAAGCTGGAGATGCTGTAGCAGAACTTTTTACAAGTCTAAAAAAGGTCAAAAGAGAGGACATTATTTACAAAATTTGCAGCAAGTTTAGAGAAGGTATATGCATTTTAATGTTTGAAAAAATTTTATCGTTTTTTCAATTATCAGCAAGACGTTCCTCATTTCGGATACTCTAGAGCTTAATCCTACACATTTCATTTTGAGTCGATAGTCTTTTATATAGATTTTGCTGATATAAACCTATACTTAGAACTGTTAACTTCGACATCACCAGATGACTATACGTTCGAAATTAGGAAATTATTCTGAAAACCACTGAATTATTGCACAAAACAAGAAGGTATATTCATCAGTTATTATTGTGCGTTAGCTTTAGTCTATGTCTACCATTATATTTTGTCTCACTAGAAAAGTTTAGCAGTAGCTTACATGTCTACAATTGATTTATTGTTTTAGCTTATCCTGAGGTTGTTATCGATGCAGAAACCCAGTTAGAAAATGGTGTTGTCAACAGACGTTCTAAACGCCAACATAACGATGGCATTCTTGACATTTTGTTTCCTTGTTGTTCAACCCCAAACAATCCTGAAAATGAAAATGAAGAAACAGAACAAGTCAAGTTCATACTTGATGATCCTAAAGACGCAGGTCCCCCACAAAGGCTGGAATTTGAACCAAACGAAAAGGGAAATAATTCTAATGAGAAAGGCGCTATCACGCCTCAAGAAGCTGGAGATATTTACAGAGAACGTCCAACTCCTAGTGCTCCCGTGCTAGATGAATCCGGTAATATTCACATTATCATACCGATGAACCGGTCTGTTTCGTATCCTGTGCAGGCTAGTTCATAATTGGTGCTAATTTTTTCATTGGATTAATTATTGAGAACAAAGTTCAAAAATTAGGTAGGGATGTAGATCTGCTCCAGTACAGGTAACTTGCCTATAAATGTGTTCTAATGATCTTATGAATCATTTGAAAATGTGGGATTCAAATCTAACGATTTACAGAATGTGAACTTGAAGACACTGAAAGACAGCAGTGGCCATGGGGACCAAGGTTGCTAATTAATTGGGCATGGTTTAAGGAGAATGAATGTTATGAACGTTTTGCATCAAATGCAGATTGTAAATATTTCAGAGTTCTCCATTATTTGAGGTTATAAAATATAGGTTATGGAAGAGTTGATATAAATGTAGATTTACACTGTTATTCTGATTGTTTTGTGTAAAACAGTTCTTAGTTTTCATTTTTTTTAAATATTTTAGTGTTTACATATGGACATTAAAGAAGATGTGGATGATAGTTGTGATACATAGTCCTTTTCAAAAAGGGACTGATGACTGTGACTTTAATAAAGTGCTTTTATTTTATTATTATATTAGTTGATATACTTAATGATATTTTATGTTTGTAAATGAAAACTGTATCTGTTGACTTAAATATGAATTCTGTGCTTTGTCTTATTTGGATAATTGTTTCATTTACTGTTTCACATAACGAATACATTATTAAGTATTATGTAGTAATATGGTCAAGATTATATCCTTACTGTCGGCGCAGTTCACTTCAGAAATCAGCTTTTTTCTATTTTATAATATTTCAAACTGTTTTGGATTGATCCATGCTTAATAAAAATATCAGTCTTACTTAATCGTAAAGAAATACAGGTCATTGTTCAACAGTTGGCAAACTTTACAACCGGTTATAGGGTAAATGTGCATGAGAAAACATATCTTACAATACAGGAACATGTGAATTTTTGGGCATGTAGACTGTGATTTATGTCTCGACTGGATTTCCTATTGAGAATTTTTTTTCTAATATTTTACATACAAGACAATTTTGACAGCCAAATTATTTTTAGAATGGACAAATGTCAGACAAGAATATGTTTTTTCCAGGTCCAGCTCTTCTAGATTGTTTGCTTTCAGCCTAAATGATGCTACGGATATTTTTTTAAAATTCCCATCACTCACACACAATCAGCTGATTCGTGACCAAACTAAATGCAAGTAAAAATTGTAGTTTAAAGCATTACAAAGTGTCCAATGGCTTAAAATTCATATTTTTATTATTTCTTGATATCCTGGATAGACAGAAGTTAGCCATACAAAACGAAAAAAAGTTCAAAGAGACAGGGAGAGTTATCTCCTTCATATATTTTTACACTTTCATCTCAAATATGACAATAAATATCTTTTAGGAGTAAATCTCCTTAAAGACATACAAACCGTCGAAGAGAGTGCACACTCTAAAGTCGAGATGATTTTTAAATGAAACAAAAGTTTATTTCAAAATAAGTTAAAACATCAATGTCAATATTTGCATTAATTTTGCAGACCTATCACACTGTATAAAATAAATGCAAAACACAACTAACATTTTGCAGTATTGCAGTATTAAAATTATTTTAACACAAATAGTTATCACCAACGTGTGGTTTGAGTAGGTTTTTGAAGATTGCTATAAAACCAACAAGTTATTGTTTAAATATTGATCAATTTGAAAACTAGGTATTTGGTTACTGCAAATATTCACTACTCAGGACAGTATTCACCAATAGGAGACTGTATTTCCAAATATTCTTGCAATACTCTATATTCCTAGAATGAAGCATATATTTGTTTTGTACAATCCAAGTTATGCATACAGACTATTATTTTTATTTTTATGCCCTGAAATTTATGTAGATATTTACTTCCTGTTATTGCTATAAAATTGAATTTATGAGTTAGTAGAATACCTTGCATATACTTAACTTCTAGAAAGAACTGTAAAGTTCTCTTTAAAGCTTAATTTCTATCAATGTTAATTGGTAATGCGAGCTATGAACAAATAGATGTTGTATGATGCACAGTTTTTGTATGAATGAACAATGAGTTTAGTCCCATTTTTAGGTGTACAGTGTATACTAAATTGGTTGATTTTGTACAGTTTATTCATGTATGTTTAATGCTACATGTAAAATGTAACATGTTTAATATTTATTTTAGATGATTTTAATATTCATTAATTTCTGACATTAAATCATTATAAAATGTGCAATTATTTCATTCTCTGTATTCAATTAAATAAATTTCATGCTTGCAATGTCATACAGCTTTGGAATCAATCGACATAGGGTAATATTTTATTTTTTTCTCTTCAACACATTTGTTTTTCCCAAAATCATATTTTGCTCCAAAAGCTTTTTTTGCATTTGCATAAATTTTTCTCTCGAAAAATATGATGCCAAAATTATGTCTTTTATTAATTCTACATAAACCCGTCTTTGAATCAAATAATATTAAAGGTATTTCATCACATCAAATTTTATTGCATATACATGTAAGTATATGAATGTAATGTCTTTATTCATGATATTACCACACAGTAAAAAGACATAAAATCCTTTCAACAATTTTTAATTTCACGACAGCTTAACAATATGTATTAGTATATCGAATGCAATGTCATCTACAATAAAGCTAATAAACATTATTTTAATATACCTTTAGTGTTTTTTGTTTTAATTTTTGAAGAAAAGTACCAATACAGAAAAAAGAGATGTGAATATGACTGTCTATGAGACAGCCAAAACGTGTCAATCACAAACATTTACAGGTTGTCCGGAGGCCTTCAATAATGGAAACATATTCACACTTAACAGCAAGCTATAGAAGGTCCCCACAATGTGATGAAATTAAACTTTCGGCCATATTGTTATACAATGTAAAACAAGTAACATTTTACATAAAAACTATGACATCCACTGGAATACAGGCACATAAAGTATATGGCGAACGTGTTTGTTATCATTCAACGCTCTCCCTAATCTGGGACAGTGGTTTGACAAAACAACATAAAAAGACTTGAAAAACCAACTGTATAAGGATTAACTGTTTAAGCCGATAGATAGTACGCAAACAATTGCAAATGAAACAAGAGACAACAAGATATGCCGACCTCGAAAAAGTCGGAGCTAGGTTTTTATTTAAGTGGAGGTCTTGAAAATTAAAAAGAACACTATTTAATAAAGAAAAATGAATTATTTTTTTATATTTTTACTAAAGAGTGTTACACTGGACACGTGCTTAATTGTATTTAAGGAAATTCATTTAAATGTCTACCAATCCTATAAATACCGAATAAGATATAAGGATTGTTCAGAGAAATATTGAAATTAAGGGATTTTTATAAATAGTCAAATAGCATGTGTAATGATCGTCATAAAATAAAAGCGTCCTCTTATGCAACCATTGATTCTGATATATGACTGTTAGTATTATACTGAAAAGATGTTTCGCCATTTGAAATACTTGGGTTTATGTTGCTTTAACGTAATAGGTGCTTCTAATTAAGATATATCAATCGCACTTTAATATTCAAAATCCTTTCAATCTCTAATTATTTGGAGCATCTTGCACTCTGAAAGTGACATATTTCCTAAGCATGATATATCAATATATAGGCCTTATGTGGAAGGTATTGCTGCAATATTCGACAGTCCAAATGGAAGTATCGAAATTGATATACGCAAGTGGCAGTTGCGTGAAAATGGAGGTAGGAATTATCATTCATATAAACTGTAAACATAGGAATAAAAGAAAGGGAAAGAAGAATTATCTGACAAATATTCAATTAAATATATTGTTGGAAAAGTAAGGTGCATGTATCGATTATTTTTAAACAAATTGCTGGTATGGGTAAAGGGAGATAATGAAGTATCTTATACTTTCCTCTTGTAAGTTTTTCGGTCTTTTGTTCCGTGGCTTTTATATTAATTGCAAATACAAAAAAATGATAATTTAATATACTAGATAGGCCTTCCCATAGGTGTTTCATACCAAGTTTGTGTTCACTTTGCCATGTGGATTCAGATGAGAACATCATTAAAGATTTAACCAATAAAAAAGAACTGACTGTAGCCGCAATTATAATGAACCGACCGGGAAGATAAATGCAAACTTATTTAAGGCTATCCTATGGAGGTTTCAGATCAAGTTTAAGGGAAGAAAATTATCCGATTGATTCACTTAATGATTCATGTATATACAAGCAAATCGATAAAAGTAATGATGATAAATTTAACCTGCTTTGTTCTAGACCGACAAACCGAGTCGGATTTTAAGGTGAGAGCACATCAGGCAACAGTTCGCAGGAAGACTTATATTTTTTACCTGTTACCTTGATTCAAATATAAAAATGTTATAAACAAATAAACAACAAACGAACGTGATTACCAATCTTTTGCCAGTTGTTAAAAGAAATATGATGACTTATGAAATTAAAACTTATGTCGAAGCTGTTTCGATATATTAAAACATTCGCTTCGACAGGGTTTGTAATGGTTTTTCGATTCCTCTAAGACTTTTCAACCAAATGAAACAAAACTCTAGCAAACGTATTTTCCGGCCACTTTGTCCTGATCGAAAAACAAACAAAAATGCTTTTGATCATTCCTCCGAACTTTCACAGGAAACATCTTGAAAACAAATCGAAGCTACCAAAGGGACAGACAGAAATCGTTGTATCAAATCGAGAAGTCAGTCAAGACCGTGCCCAACAACAAAGAAATGAAAGACAAATATATTACGCACAACACTGAAAACTTAAGCTAGACTACACGAACAGTACAAAATCTAGGGTCAGTTCAGGTGTTCCGGAAGGGCTAGCAACTCCTGCTCCATTAGTGGCACCCGTCGTACTACGCAGTAGACAAAGAAGCAATCTTTGTTAGTCACAACCGATATAGGAACGGATTTGTTGTCACGGCAGTTAGAAGATGTAATTTTATAAATATTTATCGGAAATTTAAACTTGACCGTCATGGATAGTTCCTGCGTCCGAGTGACTGTTTAAATAAATAAAAAAAAACCTTTGAAACAAAGTGGTAATTTAGGAAGCATTTCAGAGGGGTCTTTTTACAATTATCACAACTTAAAGACCGTCTTAAATTTATACATCAGTGTTTTGCTAAACAAAATGGAAATCCAGATATAAATATTTGGTTTTAGGTAAAAGATTTCTTACTTTGTAAGAGAATACACCGCTTGTTCTTATAAATAGAGTGAAGGTGATATTCTCAAAATGCCAGACTTTCTGATTGACAACATTTTTGTAGTTTGGTGGGCGAGGTTTTCAAGAGACCGTTGGAATTCCAGTGGGCATAATTGTGCACCCCTACTAGCCGACCTGTTTTTGTACTCGTATATGAACCAGAATTCATTCAGGGACTCAAGCGAAATAACAAAAAGAAATTGGCCAGATCGTTTAATTTTACTTTTCGCTATATCGATGATGTTTGTCATAAAATAATCCTTGTTACGTTCAGTGAACATCTCAGTCGACCAAATATTCCTGCGAACTATATAGACTCAACAAAATCTGCTTCATATCTAGATTTATTCCTCGAAATTGACCAAGAGGGAAATCTTGTTTCTTCAAATTTCCTTTGGTAAACTTCCCCTATTTATGAGGCAGTATGCCTATTTCCCTTGCCTAAGGGGTTCATGTTTCGCAGTTGATTCAATACACTCGTGCTTGTTCTAAGTATCATGATTTTCTGAAGAAAGCAATGCTTGTTATCGCATAAATTACTACATCAAGGATACATCCAAACAATGTTAAAATCGTCCCTCCTATAATTCTATGGTAGCCATCATGAATTGGTTGATCCATATAGTATCAGTTTATCTAAACTAGTTATGGACCTGTAAACGGTAACACAACAATCAGTTGACTCTTCTCGGATTGACTTGAACCCGGATTAGAGTTTAAGGGTTCCATAACGGGTGTTGCAGGGTATGCTTACCATTCCGGAGTACCTGATCCCACTCCTGTTTTCGAAAGGAGTTTGTGGATTCCAAGCCTTTGTTCCCTTTGTTCTCGTTTTATCTTTTAAAATTTCAATTTCAAAAATTGTTTCAAATTTGTCTTGTCTCTTTCAGGGATGTATATATAGAACTCTTTGAACTATGCACTTTTCATCTCTCACAAGGGTATTCTACACTGGACTTCTCATTTTGTTCTTATGGGATACTAAACATTACTATTCATTCTTTTTCTTTATGACTGGCTGATTTTCAAACGTCAGCTCGCTTTGCATCACTCAGTCCTTTAAACAGCATCAATTTAATAATTATATCTGACATTCATGAACTAGAAATTATGGAGATGGTTATTTTTTTGCATTCAAAGGGAGATAACACAAGTTTTTGTAGGAGTAAAATGTTTTATGATTGGGATTAAATTGATAGGAAGAATAGATATATCTACCTAAAAATTTGGAATTTTTAGTTAACTCGCTCAATTTATTTTAGAATATAATATCGCTTACAATTGACCCAATTTAATACTTTTTATTGGTAACTAGATTAAAATTTACCAATGTTAAATAAATATGGTGAATTTTGATATTATATGTACATTTCAAGGAGTATCAGTAGCATAGGAACATAGAAAGTCAGTAGTCAGAAACATAGTAAATAACTCAAATCCAAGCAAATCGAAATAGGAAGCCAAATCCGACGGTAGAGAAAACTACAATGTACTAAATGCAATACTTTTAGAATCCTTTTCGAACTTTCAGTGCTTTAGACATAAACAAATGCAGCAAATTTCTTATGTCAGACAAGTCTGAGAACTTGGCTGGTGATTACCCTCGTGGACCTCCTGTCCACCAGCAGAGGCATCGACACAGTGGTTTCAAAACACAAGTTTACCAACGCTGCACAAACCTTATGTCCACCAACAGCGGTATCGACCCAGTGGTTTTAAAATACAAGTTTACTAATGCTGAATAAAGATGACGCATTTTTAATGCTATTTGCACATTTCAAAGAATAAACTCTCATCAGTAGCATTAGAACCAAATAAGAACTAAGATATGTAAAATGACTTTGTTACATTTTCAAGGTTCTTGCTGCTTGCTGCTACCGCACATTTGGGGTTTTGTAGCATATATTTTGTTACGTGTTTGCTATAACATACACAATTATAACCTGAATTTGTTACAGATGTTTTTAACAGATAAAAATCAATTATTATATGAAAATGAAAATATTTAGGATAAACGTCAGAAAGACTGCACTTCAGCCACAAGAAAAAACACTGGGAATTTAAAAATGTAGATGTCTACACAAGGCATTCAACAAAGGGGGATACCACTCCTTGTAACACGCTCTTAATCCCCAAATCAGAAACGTGTATACGTCAAATAATGCTGCACAACACAAAGAAAAACCTATGACCTCAACTCCTGATTATGGACAGGCACATGTGACATGTGGTGGGGTTAAGGTGAATTTGAAGTAAAAAAACGCCATCTGGCGATGACTTGTTTACAAGAGTGTTTTTCCTATTGTGTGACGTCTAGGATCTGTGACGCTACGTTTATGACGTTCTGTCTTGGTACTGTACTTTGAATATTAACCCAAGTTCTACATATCTACCAGCAAGAACATTTTTGCAATATCTGTGCAAAACATTTATTTTGATTTGCAAAGTGTATAAGTTTAAAAATTTTTTATACACAAAAAGTAGATCCAGACCGTTCAGTAGTATACGCGCAAAGTCGAATGGATGATTGATTGATTTATTGATTAACTGATGCAAATGTTTTCATGCATATTCAGGACGAGAACAAGTTATCAAACAATAAATCATAAATGGGGTAGTCTAAGGGTCTGGGCTGGTAATTTTCTAGCATAGTCGCAAAGGGGTCTTTGACGTGCCAAAAACGTGGCATTCATCCAACACGGGACCGACTGTTTTACGTTATCTCCGAATGACATTGATTTAGAATTTATACATCCCCTCAACCAATCGTAACTACTCGGCAATTCCCGCTTTGCTAACGAAATATCCATTGGAGTGAGCGAGAATGGCCGGATAGTCACGATTGCCTCCCCCACCCACCACCCAACAAACATACGTTCATTGAGAAGGACTTCTTCCCCTGGCGGAGAAACCGAATTTACCCCGGCTTCTCTCTTTGTGGTGGAATAGTTTTACATCACGCTAACATAACGGACGCCATTTTAGCAGGGGTTTAACCTGCAGGCGGAGAAATCGAACGGCTTATTTCTATAAACCAGCCAACGTCGGGTCCGAATGGATAAAATCGTAATTGAATATAGACCATATGCGTATTTTAATAAATTGAATACAAAACATACTGAAAATTTATTATTATTAATGACGAATTCTGAATTCCTAAATGCAGGATAAAACGAACACAAATTCCGCTGGAGATCAATTTTAAGTAGACCTCAACTTTCTCCCTCTGCTATGTACGATCTTGTTCGTTAAAAAAAATCCAAAAAAACCAGTATACCTCATACATTATCAACAAACATATAACATGCCGAAGAAAAACAAAAATATTTTTAATGTTTGAATTAAGGACAAATAGTGACAAAATATTGTTGTTTACCTCATTTTGTTTTTTATTACATTAATAACGTTGATTCTCTACAAAAGTACTGGAATTATTAATTGTTTTATTTTGTTGATTTTGGTAGACAGTTTTTCGCATGGTCAAGTACCAAGATTGATTTTACATCGAAGAACAGTGAGACATTTAATTTGCAGTTCCCTGATTTTAAAAGTTAACAATGTCTTTAGTAGATCTATTTGCGGAATAAGAGGCATATCAAGGAGAGAAATAGCCTTCATCTCACCAATTTTTCAAAAATTCAAATGATATTTTGAAAAAAACTATTTAACTATTTTTCATTTTGTTGGGGATGCCTAAAACAGATTTTTTTCTCAATCTACTACTTCATACAAATAAGGAACTATCCTACTCTCAGTGGCATCAATGTAACAAACGGAGTTGTGGCATGATTGTCTATGGGACAACCATTCAAAGCATGTCGGTTACAACCATCTACCGATTGCCCTTAGGCCTTAATTCAATAATGGACACATATCCACTCCCTACGGAAAGCTGTAAAAGGCCCCCAAAAATTTGATAATATTCCAACATAACAACTATTGGCAAAATTTGTATACAGTGTAAAACCAGTAATGCTTAAACATAAAAATAACGATAGCCACTGGATTTCTGGTTTCTGACTTGGGACAGGCACATATGGTATATGGCGGGGTTAAACATTTTTGTGAGTACTCAACCCTCCTCCAGCCTGAGACTGGTGTGTCAAAACGAAATAAAAACTTTTAAAACCAACTGCAAAATTGATTTTCCACTTTAATATAATTTTGGTATTTTGTGATACATTTTTAAAAGTGTGTCACAAGATAGATAGCCTATGGATTTGGCAAATGACATGGCAAGATACAGAAACTTGGGCATTTTGCGGTCTGTATTGAAATCTCAATAAGAAATTGTACCACAGCATGAAACTCTGCGATGTTTAGTTTTACTTATAATAATGACAATAAAAATCATTTGCTTTACGGGAAAAAATATTCTATGATACATCAATAGGACATGTCGAATGTACCATGATGTGACATTACTGCCCTCATACAAATACGACATCGTCATTTTTGTACAATTTTCCATTTTTCCATTGAGTTCCATACATTGTTAATCGAAAACAGTATCGATGACCCCATAATTTTTTTATATCAATCGATTTCCTATGCACAGAAGATCCGTTGGTTAGTTTTTTGAAAAATTCTATGGATACATTTTCCTTAAATTATTATTTGAGTACAATTTGCGGGGATTTTGCTGTTGTTTTCCCGTTAACATCTATCCATTTTTTGTCCCTCAAATTCGGTTGGCAATTCCTCAAAAGTGAGATCGGTGAGGTATGGATTTTTTGGCTCATTACTGTGTATTTTGGTTATATCTAACTGTCTGGGAATTTTTTTGAAATTCTATGGACATGTCATTTTGTGACTCTTCACCTTAATTGGACAACAAATATTAACTGTAAGGCATAATGTCAAGTGAGCAAGACAGGTTCAGCCCTCTTAGCCTCAAGTTTACTTTGAAATATAAGTTTCATTAAGAGTGAGGATCGATTTTTGTCATTATCAACTTGAGTTATTTAATAAAAAAGCTGATTCTCAAGAGTTTTGAAGCAGTTTTTTTCATGTGATTCACTTGCTATGTATTGTCCGTTTTTTTTCTGCTGTGAGTTTAACTTTCAGATCATCACTTTTTTCTCACAAGAATTTACAATCAACAAAAGAAGATTCCACATGTTATCCGATATTATATTGACCTATTAAAGGAGAGTTTTTGCTGTATCACATATTGATAAAGGTTAAAGTCTCTTTTGTAATGTAAATATTAGTTCATTTGAGAAAAAAGTAACTTTGCCCAATCATAAGAGTGAAAGAGTTACATATAACAATAGCAATGGTAAGAGTGGCCCAGTTTTAAGTTTTAGTCAATGCTTAGTTTTTCAGTATAGAAATATGGATAACTGTAGTTACCTACATCTGTTAAATCACAGTGATATTAAACAATGGATACATTTTATTTTGCAGGGAACTAATCTTGACAATATTGACAGAAATGGTAGCGGGAGTGACACACGTGAGTCTCGTCAACCTTTACTTAGAGGCAATCATTCTGCTAATGACAGTGGACTTGGGGGATCAATGATGACTACAAATAATGGTAACAGTCATGATCTACAAAGCTTGGACAAAATATACAGCCAACAAAACGGTAGCACATTAAACCACCATAATCCTCCACTACCAAATGGGAATGTTCATTCTCCCATTATAGAGGAATCTCCAGGTATAAATTCTAGTCATGAAAGATCTGTTATTGAGGAAACTTCATTTGTTACAGGTTTAACATCTGGAGAGACAGATATAAACAGTGGGTATACAAGTAAAGTTAGTATGCACACTTCAGATGAAGATGATTCATCAGTAAATAGTGTGTGTTCTGATAGTGACAGTCATATTTCAAATAAAAAAATAGCAGGAAAGGAAATTTCAAACTCTTTGAGTAAAAAATACAATGTTAATTGTGACAGTGATAATCGAGGATTTTTAAATGAGAGCAGTGATGAACGAGGACTAGATTCAAATATTGAGTCATATTGTATAGAGGGAGAGAACAGTGCGATTGATTCCTACACTCAGGTGGATGAAGATTCAGGGTCAGGAGTATTAAAATCTTGACGTAAATTATAATAGCAAGGTAACTTGGTAAACAATGGCTACAGCACCCTGAAAGTAGCAGATCTAGTGTATGACATGATCAGTACTATGGGTTCAGAAGACAGACAGAGGGATTCCACAGCAGGATCTGTTTGTCTCATGGAATGGAGGCTGTTGGTGAATTGCAAATAGGGGTCACTTTACAAGCTGGAATGGATTCATTTTCCACTGATGAATATTGTCTTCTGCAGCGAATAGTTAAATTTCACACTGTTTCAAATCAGGATGTCATGATCAAAGATTGAATAATAACATAGTTAGAAAATCAACATATATGTATGGGTATTTATTAAAATGAACAATATATGAATGGGTAAGAAATTTATAAATTGGGTGAGTTTTCAAATCATCAGTGGGGACCCTTTACCACAATTTACTAGAAGTGCCCCATCTGGTAGTAATTGGTATCATTTCCACAGATCTGATGTCTTGGAAAAATTGAAAGTTACTTTAGAATTGTCTTTATTTATTACCAAACAGAAGATGTTCCATGAATTGTCAAGAAGAAGACCACAGTTACAGTACAATGGCCTATCATTTTCATAAAAACATGACTTATTCCATCCATATACTTTAATATTCAGTATTAACTGATTAAAGTAGAGATCTTGATGATTTGTAATAATTCTTGTTATATCATAACAATGGTTGCATTTGTATTTATTGTTTTAAAAGCCTTATGACATTTTTTACAATTTACAATACACTTTTAATATAATCATTTAAAATTGTTTGAAATGTTTATTTGTTATTTTATTTTTTCAACAAATGATCTGACATTCTTTATCATTTGAAGATTGGTTCTTTTCGGTCACAAGCGCATAGAATTTGGCAAATTACTCCCAGATAAACAAAGGTCATATTATTAAATACTGTCATGACTGTTTTAAAGGAGGAGGTATAGAAGCATTGTTTCTCACTATATTGTCAATATTTAAAAATAAACTTTAAGAAGTCAATGTTAATTAAAAACTCTCCTTTATATACAAACATCACAGAAATGTTTTAAGAAATTTTGTATCAGACATTTTCAGTTTTTTCTCAAAAGCAGTCCTTTATAAAGAAACTAAAACATAGTAATTATGACCAGTGATTTGTCTACCAAGATGTGTAACTTAGGTGATTCTGGTACTGGTACATTAAACCCCAAAATGACTTAATTTTCCCATTTTTGAAGACACTGTAATATGACATATCACACGATTACCTTATTGTGACATCAGAGAAACCTTTAATATGCAAAAAATTAAATTATTTCATAAGAAATTAACAGTAAAATTTTACAGTTTGTAGGTGTATTTCAGCCATTCCCAACCAATGTTGTATACACTGTAGGCAAGTGAAGATATCAAGAAGCCCCTTGTTGTCAAGGTAAAAACAGGTGGTTGTGAGGGGTTTCTTTGCCCTGCATTGCCCAATTTAGGTATACCTTGTTTACTTTCCTGACATGTTCACATTACATGTTGTATTCAGAAATTAATGCATTTTTATATTATTTCTAAAAATTTGATTGAGAGGGAATCACAATAAGAATTTGCAACCTTAAATCTGAAGACTAATTGTATGCAAGCTTTCATATAAACAGTAGTTAAAAAATTATGCAGTAATAAATGATATGTAAATTTTGCCTACATAAAAGAGTCTCCAGATAAAAACAATAGAAGGACATTCTATTTTCATAAAGAAACTGGTAAGTTTTCTAACTCTGTGATTAATCAATATATATTGACTCAAATAACCCCTTCATTATCATTAAGTTACAATTTGGTTATTTGAATGATATTTCATTCCAGTTTTACTGTAATATCATATTATTGGTTGATAATCTTTGTGTGCAGGCAGCCTTCATCAAATGTCAGGGATATAACATGATATGTGTTGTAATACAGTTGTCAAATAACCATTCCAATTAATTATTTACAATAACCATCTAACATTGCCTGTGCAAGCAAACTCACTTCATCTTACCTAGTACAGTAGTGTATAAATGTAGTAAGTTAATACATTGAAACCTGTCTAAACCAAACACTGAGAAAACCAAAAACCTGTCTTAACCAGATTCTAAGGTCCCTTTATACAAGTTTTCATTTGTTCTTAACCTGCCTAAACCCAACAACTGTCTAAACTGAACATTTTTTCCAAGTCCAAAAGTGGTTAGGTGTAGACAGGTTTCACTGTATATACTGTTAGTATTTATGATTTTACATTAATTTTCTCTATTTTTCATATAAGAGATTTTTTCGAAAACCTGCAGTGGAGTGTTTTATTCAGTTTTAATGAATCTCAGATATTTTTGCAGTTTCTATATTTGGAAAAGTCTTAAATCACAAAAACATATGTCCATAATTTAAATGTACACCCTTGAGCAATTTTTAGCTGAGAAAAATAAGTATCTTTTATTAGATTTGCTCAGAGTATTTCTTGTTTTGCTGTAATCAGATATAAATTTTGAGAAATATTTGGCTACAGAGATGGTTTTTATAGTTGTAAATTTAAAAAAATCTTTTACTGACTACCTATAGAAACAAGAAGATTGTATAATGTTGCAAGTCCATCCCCTTTTGAAGTTAAAATTGTCAGTCTTTTTACTGCAAAAAATTGACTGAGTATTCATAAAAATTATGCATATCCTCAAATATCTTATATCTCTTATTTTGAGATTTTTGGCATCAATGGTCAACCACAGTACAATCATTCAGAATCACCGAACTAGATTGCCAGAGACCGACACATTAATATATTTGTTTGTTATTTATATATTTTGTTAATTATTCAGGTGTTAATAATGCTTAATTATTATTTAATTTGTCAAATTATTTTTATGCCATTTACCTTATATAAAATTATAAGTTATTAAATGATGTTTTAGTCATATTTTCTATTTTAATTTTGCCAATTTTTTCATTAAAATAGATGGTTGTCAAATGATTGTGGTTTATTTAGTTTTGTTGATATTAAGTGTAGCTAGTTCATGAGAAAAAAATATAGATTCACATCCAACAATAAAGTGTGACAGGGAGTTATAAACGAGTAATAAACCCTGTTACCTGTTTATTATTGTGTTATGATAAGAGTGATTATTTGGAAAAGTTATATTTTCTTTTATTGATCTCAATGCCATTTCCATTATTCATATACATAACTAACAAGATACTGATTTTCTGAATTCATGTAACTGATATAAATTTAAAACAGAGGTTGATGTTAACTGTATCATTAAAAAAATATCAGAAAAAGGAGCAGTACAAAGTGTACTTGGTTTTTTTCTTGGTTGCAATAGGGAAGAAGGGGTTTTCAGCAAAATGCAAACCTGACTTTTAGCAAAATTTTAAGCCCTAATTTGTTTATTTATCTATTTCAATATTTTTTTTGTTCACAAGAAGTTCCAGTTGCTTTTCAAATTTGTGATAGACTCACTTTAAAATGGATTTTTTATTTGATAAGCATGAATAGTTATTGACACTTAAACATGTGTCTTATTGTGGTCCTTACACATACTTTATTATTATTATTATTATTATTATCATTTTTCTTGGATGTTTTTCAATTTTTTCAAGTATTTAGAATTCACAAGAAATATTTTTACAAAGTTTTGAAGATTCTGTTGTGTGTGTGCAATCTTTAAATATAAAAATATTTTTGATAAGTTTTACATTTTTGACATGAATACATGTATGAGATGTTATTTTTGTGCAGCAGTTTTAAATTATTCCTTAAATCCCAATGTTATTTTAAGAAATCCCTGTCAATTCATTGATAAAAGCCCCAACTTATGATTTGGGAGGTTGTTTGCAATCCCACTCCTAAGACTTATATCTTCTTAGTTCTAAAAAAAATCTGTTTAACTTCCATACATAGAATTTCATAACCTGAGAACCAATATCATCCTGAGTGCTTGCTGGAAGGATGAATCAGAATTCGAATTAGACAATGATCAAAGTAGATTATTTGGTAGGTCTTCAAGAAATTCTATAGATTAAGTAAATTATTACAAAATTCAAGGAAAAGCCCAAAGAATATTTTACAGAGTTCAATATCCATTCTTTTACATTCTGGGTCATCGCCTTAGATGCAATATGTCAACCGTACAGCTAGATTATATTCTTCATAAAACTTATGAACTTAATGAATTTAACCTTAAATGGACATGGTAAGGGAATTCAAGCTTAAATGGACATGGGTATTGGGTAAAGTACTTGATGCAGTTGTGATAAAAATCATTATCACATTTTCAATAATCTAGTATTTCTGGGTTTGGGTCCAGATCTGGATACATGTTTGTTGGTATTTTTTGCACTTACTATTTGAAATTGATATGCATTATGTTGTTGTTTATTTTGTCATTAATCATACAATAAAAATACAGTATTTTTAGTTGTGTTGATTATTTTTGCTCAGTATCAGAATACATTTTTATCGTTTCTTGAAGATGTTATGCCAGATATGACTTAAAAGTTATTATATAAAATCCCCTACATACACTGAATTAACCATTTGCCCTCACTCTTTCCTCAAATCTCAGTGGAGTAAGTAAATTCCCACATCTCATTGTAAGGTTAATTTAAAGCGACGTAGTAATTTTTGCAGTATTCAAACGCCGTTTGAAAAAAGAATATGTAATATATGCCATAAAGACATGATCCACGACTTACAAAAAATTGGTATGTTTCATTCTGTTTTAACAATTTTAAAGCAGGTCAATGTTACCACCAACATAAAAGGAGAATTCACACTGCAAGCTACAACATGACATGTTTTGGTCACCAGCTGTGAAATCCCAGGATCCAGATATCTCTGCATTTTATTTAGAGATGTGAACATTATCATCACATGAAGTACTAACATCTAGGGCTATTTTTTCCATTTCTTTACTTCTAGTACCAATTTTGATAAGTTTCCAAAAATACTGTGAAATCTTAGTTCAAAATTTTACATTGATAAGGCTTTCTGTTTATTGAAAATATTTTTTTTTAATGTTGTTTTAACACATTTGCTATTTTTTTACCTCCTTGTAAAATTCAACCAAACGGACATGCAGAAACAATAAGAATTACTTCTAATCATTTCTAGATTTTAACATGATCCTCCATTTCAAAAGTTATGTTTGTAAAGCAGTTCATGTCTTCGATAATGGTGTTTAATGCTTAAATTTCCTTGTTTAATCATTATTGTTGCACATGAATTGTAAATTGTGTTGATCTCTAGCGGTTTTCAATGTTCACCAATTTCTGAATTTTAAAGAACATAAAGATTGTTGGGCTAATAAATTCCGGCTTTGGTTGACTTAAGCATTACACAAGACAAATTTTGCCCATGTTAATTTCATGTGTACCTCATTTTATAGAATTTCACTTTAATTTTACACTGATGTAACATGAATCATTAAACATTTATTTCATGTATTTCCATGTTGTTGAGGTGGAAAAAATTGTCTTTAAAATTCAACAAAATTTCATGTTAAAAATCCAAGTTTACACATGTTGAATAAATATTGTGAACTTTTATATGCTTTATGCGCATTTCAAGGAGTAACTCTCATCAGTAGCATTAGAACTAAACACAGGAATGATAAGATCCAACATTTAAACTTTTTTGTGAAACTCACATTAAATGCTCAATTAACATGAAATTATCTAGAGTTATTACACATGAAATTCGTTAATTTCATGTGAAAATAATGTAAGCAAAATATGCTTGTGGACGTGCAATGTTCTGTATGTGCTTCTGTTGAACAGTCAGGCATTTAGTGAATATTACTCATATAATTATTTAAAGGCAAAGTATGTACTACTGTTCTTGTTTTGCTAGAAATATTTTTAGAGTAATGCTCAAACCCATAGGTTTATCATCTTTCTCACAAAAATACTAAGTATTGTGATAACTTGAAGGATTGTTATTATTCTCATTCTGTTGGATGCTTGTCTGTTAATTTGGTATCTGTACCTGCCTAGAACAGACAAAACATGTAGGTTCTGCAAAACAATATTGAATCATTACATCCCGTTTGACTTGCAAACCCGCAGTACTAGTATGTATTGAACAGTTATTCATCTTGTGTTCTTACACTTTGCCTGAATAAATTGAGCATTGTGTACCTTTATTTAGATTCAATGACCACAACCACTACACCTGAACCCAAGTAAATGTCATTTTGAAACATAATAATATCTTTTTAATAAATAAATAGTCGTCGTATTTTCAGTTTTTGATGGCTAAAAATGAATGATTTAAACTGTACAACAAACATTTTGCTTTTAAAACAAAGAATAACTTCAAGCTTTAAGCCTATTATCATCTGCAAGGTTTAAAAATACTGTAAGACAAGCTTGTATCCAGATGATATGTCAATATCAAATCAAAATGTATTACATCGTCTTACTACAAGATTCATATTTGAATATAATCACATTTGATTTTTGGTGCCTTGTACAGCTTGCCGTAGGGTGTGGACATGTGTCCATTGTTTAAGGCTCTCGGGCAACCTGGAGAAGTTTGATATTTACATGTTTTGTATGGTTGACTCATAAACAATCATACCACATAAACCTTTAACTATATCAACCACACTGCACATCCATTCAAAATTATATAATTCCAATACTGGATGTAAGCTGCTTTTTGATTGGACGTTACAAAAAGTTTACACATCGATAAATCCAACTTG
>JARWCS010344506.1:0-11373 GCA_034783895.1 Geukensia demissa | reverse complement strand
TAGGGTTCATTCATCATCATTCATTAACATGCTTTAGTCCTGAATATGCATGAAATATTTGCCACTGGACGTTAAGCACCATTCAATCAATCAATCTTCTCTGAAACTGTTTAACCTAAGAGGACATAGTTTAATGTCCTAATAGTTTATGGTATGAACTCATTAACAAACCACATGTGGATTAATCAGTAACAACACTTAACTAGCTTAGGAGTGGGTTTGATATGACTCATATTTGGCCCTAAAAATTGAAGGATTTTCAAATATTGATAAAACATACCATAGGTTTTTAAAAAAATCAGTCATGGTTTTGCATATTCATAAAAATAGGAGATGTGGCATGATTGTCCATGAGACAGCCACCCCCAAATGACAGTCTTTTTGTATCTCCGGATTTGTAAGAGTTGTCTAACATATGGGACAGTATATTGATATAGCTATATAGGTGAAATTTAGGTTTAAGTTTTTTAAATTTATTTCAGCTACAAATTTAAAGTAAAAAAGTCAATCTTTTTGTTTATTTTATCAATGCAAATCAGACTTGATTTTTTCTCTTGGTAAATATTATGGATTTTGCCAAAAATAGCAATATTTAAGGTTTTCTCATGTTACACTATATTAAAATACCGTCTCACATGGGAGAGAGCTCTTGCAAAAACAAACAACTTAAGATGCACCCCGGGTTACGAAAATTGGAAATAAGTGCATGTGTACTAACTGATGATGTCATAAACATCGGCTTTATTCAAAATTTGTGGAAAATTTCACTATTTTGGTGGAATTTTATACTGTTTTCATTAAAATTAGTAATGGCTGCATTCATGTTCATTCAAAATATTTACATATATCATTTAACTAATAAATATACATAGCATATTAAAACATGGATGCGGCCACTACTATCAAAGCCAAAAACTGGATAAAATAATTCAATTTTTAAGAAATTAGTTAAATTATACAATGTAAGACGTTTAGAGTTTAGAAGTTTGAGCTACTGCAACATCCTGATAGAAATATTTTTTAACAAAAAAATCAGTTGAATCAACTAAATATAACATAACATTTGTAAAAAGTGCAACATATCTTGGCTCACACTTTGTTTAATTGTTGGGCCAAAAACGCCATACAGAACCTACTCTTTTGATGTATTACTTCATTTTTAGGTGCATGTTATTCTTCCTTATATGTTGTGTGTAAGCTTACCTGATCAAAGACCATTTGATTTTTTGTCCACACTTGGCATCAGCTACTTTAATTTTTTTTTCCTCTGAACTGTAAGGCCAAATTGAACCAAACTTAACAGGAAGCATTTATAGAATGTCATTTGCAAAGTTTTTTTTATTTCCATTGTATTGGACTACATTGTTGGCTGCAATAGACCATTCTTGTTTCTGATTGAATTACATCTTATAAATCTTCAAGCATACCATGTCAAAGCACATCTTTATAGGGTTCTTTGTAAAATAAAATTAGCTTTGTTCCATCCAGGCAATAAATATGACTGTCATTGGCAATTCTTGGTTTTGATTGGGTGATTTACAAAAACATCTTTGGACATGTAATGACAAATGAAATGAAACTTCACATGAAGCACCTATAGCAGGTTCTTTATAAACATTTCCTCCCAATCAGACAACAAACATGATCACTATGGGCAGTTCTTGTTTTTGATTTACATGTTTGTTTAAAAAAGACAAAGGTGAAATTTTATTTGAAAATAAGATGTATTGGGATGAATTTGAGTCCAGGTTTGATCAGTTTTAAGTTTTATTGAAATATGACAGCATATTCCATCAATGTGTCACTAACAACGGTTTCCTGGAAGTAAAAATGCCTTTTTTATCAGAGAGTTCACTATGGGAGACAGCATTTCATTAGAAGACTTTAAATCTATCATGATTTTTGTGGAATGATAGCCAAGATATCTACAAATCAGTGTAAATATGGTCTTTGCCAAGTTACAGTTAAGGTAAAGGGGCTAGACAAATTTCAACATTTCATTGAAAAACTTAATGAAATTAATTAGTGTTTTTTTTTTTTCCTGGAACTATTGTGCTTTGCATAAAACATCTACACATAATATATACTATGAACTGGATAAAGATAATTGACATTACTTCAATTCTTGATTACCAATGGTATGATTTATTTTAATTCTGATTTACAAAGCAACAAGGACAAGAAGACCCCCAGAATCTTAGTAAAGTTGTGTTTGGCTGTCTTGGATTCAAGAAAAACATGACAGATAAAATTGAAAAGAGGACCACCTAGGGACTATTCCAGCAAAGTTTGGTCCTAACAGATCATATGGTTTAAGAGTAAAAGATTAAAATATGAAATGTAGGCAACTGGGAGCATTCAATAGAGAGCTATCTTCTTTTTGCATGTATTTTTGTTTCGTATATTTATTGAAACTAAGGTACTGTCTAGTCAGATTGGTTGACTCTCTGTTTGATTTTTATAGCTTGTCCGTTACTGCTTTTGTTTTCTTTGATTTTATTCCTTTGATCACTCATTGGGGGGATACTCACTTAACTAGTTTAACCCAACCATATGTCTCGTGCTTGTCCCAAGTCAGGTATTGCAGTCTGGGTTTGTGTATAATGTTTTGTTCAGGCACACTTTTGATAATATTCTGGTAAGAGTAATATTACTTTACGTATACAGTTTTTTATTTGGGGAAATTTAGAGCTTTTCACAAGGAGTGGTATTCCACCCTTGTTCAAGGCTTTGTGGAGACCTCTAGATTTGTAAATTCCCTCTGTTTTTCTTGTCGTTAAAGTGAAGTCTATCTGACATTTACCCACTATCATATAATTTTTATATAGAATTTCAGAAACAAATGCGATATTAGTCATATTCAAGAATCATTTTCAAAGAGAAAAATAAAAATACTTTATAAAATTCATCATGTTTATTCAATGTATTTTTCAAAATACATAATTACATAGTAGTAAAACAAGTATGAATGAAGGCAACAGATCAGCTGTTGTACAACAAATATCTACAATTTTTATTTCTGTCTATTATCTCCACAGTTACATGATTCTTTAAACCCACAAAAGAGGTTCGTGTCATGGATTACTAAGGAACAAAGAAATATCTATAAATTTGTTTGTTGACATGATATCTATCAAGTACTGCAGTACACAATTTGTAATTTTTCATTTGATTTTGTTGCCTGATATTTCCAGTATTAGGTGCATGTAAGCCTACAGTCATAATAATGGAAAATAAAAGGCAAGTGGTAACATGACATTGGATGTGACGTTGCTGATAAAAGAACAACAAACATTTTAAAGGTTGAGACTGAATTTATCATCAGAATCACAGCAAGCCCGATACTATATTAACATAGTAATTTTTTTAATGTACACAATGTACCAGTAATGACACAAGTATTTTTTTTTTCAAATTCAAAAGAATTTTTTTATAGATCAAAATATTCATTTTCAAATCAAGTTTCCATTCTTGATGAATATTATCAAATACTTTCAATTCCAAACCAACTGCATTTTATCGTACAATAAACCTTTCTTTTTCTTTTTGATTTGGGGTATTCCTAACTTGCAATAGACAGAAAGGAAAACTATAGTAATAATAACATTTGAACCACACACACATATACATGAAAACTCTGATATAAATAATGACACACATGTATATATATGACTTAAAAAACAATCTTGGTAATAATATCACAAAATAAAACCTGAAAGCAATTAAAACTTGGAACCGTTATAATGTGAGAACATTGGATTAGATATATCCATTCATTATTTGGTAATACTTAATTTTGAACTAAAATCTGAAAACAGTTTTTTAGTTAACACCCTGAAGTGAATTTTTAGGATTAGTGATAAAAAAATTAAATAGAGAATTAAACCAGCTGCTCTAAGGAGCCTATTATTGCTCACCCTCTAAAGTTAGCAACAGTTTCTGATAATAAGAAAGCCAAGACCTTTGTTCAATATTTCTATCAGGTTGTGGTGGCCATGTTGAATTCCTGATATACAAAAAAAATTTAATTATGGTAGAGGACCATCCAAGATTTACAATACTGTTTCAGAGAAGAAGATATCCTGATCCTGATCAAAAGAACAAAATTCCCTCAGGGTCCGATGTTGGACGATGACAAGACATTGTGACCAATCAGATCTGCACAAAAATTAACCTTTTTGGAAAGGCCATTCAAATAACATTCATTAACAAAACAGTTTTGAAGAGCTTTGTCAAAAATTGCCATAGGGTCCTTCTTTTAAATGAGTAAATCTGAATATCTGATCTACACAAAAATTGCAATTATAGTAGACCATCAATGAATTTGTTATCTACCAGAAAGTTTGAATTTTAATAAAGGGCAATCAAAGGAATATTCCTTTAAACTAAGTTCAATCTGACTGGAATTTTTTACAATAAGAGTCCCATTGGGTCAATTTTAAGCTCGTCAGAAGGAGTGGGATTCTACTCTTGTTGAAGGCCATTTAGAGACCACTAGACTTTAACTTTCAGTAGCTACTGCAGACTCTTTGAATTTACTTCATTTCTTTACTTTATTAATGTTAAAATAAAGTCCAGCTATGGCAGTCATGTTGAATTTCTAAATATGCATCAAAATTAAAATATTAGTAGATGAACACTCAATAGTCATTTATACCATTGGCTTAGTGGTTTCTGATTTTTAAGATTTGTTAATCAGATAAAATTATCTACCCCTGACGGCCAAGTTGAATTTACGATAGGAACCAAAAATACAATTCTAGTAGAGGACCATTTTGGTCAACATTCCTGCCAAGTGTAGATCAATTGGCCCAACAGTTTCAGAGAAGTTGATAGGGAAAAACTATGGACAAATGACGGCAGATGAAAAGTGTTGACAATAGCTCGACTTGACTGTTGATCAAGGTGACTAAAATATGGCAAAATATAAATATGCTACAAAATCCAATAATTGTTCTGATGGCTTTCTTTTTTCATAATATATTAAGTTCTGAGTATGTAACTGGTTAATATTTAAATAAATTCATCATTAAAAAAATCACAGGCATTTCTAATCTCTTAAAAGTATTGTAATCACCTACATAAATATAACGGCTGTTGATGTTTTAGAAACATGTTAAAATAGTTTAATTTAATTAATTTTAGAAAACATATTCTGTTAAAATGATATTTAATATTCAACTATCACTGAAAACAAGTATAATACCTTTTTGCTAAAAAAAGATTTGTGAAAAATAATCTTTTTTTTTTAATGTATTGTCAATTTTTTTCATTAGCAACTATTTAAATATTCTTGGATGCACAATTTAATTGTTTCTAAAAATCATTTAAGCGTATTAAATTTGTACCATCTAATAATTTTTAATATTATAATTATTGTAAATATTAGTGATAATTAATTTTAACTTCCATGTAGTAAATTCTGTTGTTCATTCATGAATGAAAAATTAATTGTGTATTTCAAAAAGGCATAGTATGTACTCATAAAATTTAATTCAAAAAGAAATAACTCAGGGAAAATTTATAATATATGTATATATGTGCTCAAAGTTACTGGTTTATTAATCAACATTGAAAATTCAGAAAATACTATAAATTAAAGTATCAAAGAAAAATCAGCTAACGAAAAAAAATATAATGCCAACCTCACAATTGAACTTCAAACAAGATTTACATTTCAATATATGAACCAAGACACTGTATCACTTACACTCACAAAAACCTGACACTTTTAATTTTATAACCTTTGGAGAAATTGTTTGATGTACAATATTGGCTAGCTTCTTTGGGAGAAAAATACAAAAATGTAATTTCAAACAGATGATTAATGTTAATTTATTCCTGCAATATAATTATACTGAATTTTTCAAGAGTTTTAATTGAGCTTCATCAGATAGAAATCAGCCTTATGCAATGAAAGTACATGTACATGTATCATTTATCTAAAAGATATTTAAGTGACAGCCCTTTCTGTCAAGTGATTATTTCACAAAAATAGTATACCTAAAAATTTTAGGGGGACACAAAAATGTTTTTAACATACATTCCTTCAAATTTTGACTCATAATATAACTAAAGACTTATTGGAATTGTAAATTGCATAAGGCTTGTTTCTGTTTGACACAGCTCATATGTTGATAAATTAAGTACTTGTTCATCTAATAATAATCCTATAGAACTGAAAAGGATGACATTTCTATCATTATCACATAATGTTGAAATTCAGTTAATTTTTTACTCAAAAATTTAACTTTGCAACCAATGCAATTTAATATAAATCAAATGGAATTTGTGAAAATTTATCTACATATTCATAAGCAACTTGTCACAAAATGATGACTGTTTACAATGCATCTCAGAAGTCACAACAAAATCTATTAAATTGAGGTTCTCTCACAAAATAGAATAAATGAGTAATAACGACTAAAATCTTTGGTTTGATAGCTCCTCAATCTGTCAAAAAAAGAGAGGAAAGCAATTGTAATGACAAATGTAAAACAGTCATCAATAATGTACAAAAATAAATAATCCTGAATGCAGAAAAGGTTAACATCAAATGATTTTATTCTTTCAGATTTAACAAATGACCAGTAACATTAAAGATTTTTGAGAAACAAGAATACATATATAAGCTTGTATTGGTCTCCTTGACTACGGCTGCCTACAGTAAATAAACTAATGGGAGATGAGCCTACTGTCATGATACTTGAAAAATATCAGTAAACTATCACATGATGTTGATAATGGAGTTTCCGATAATAAGAATAACATACTTAAGGTTCAACTGTAATGATCATCTATATCACAGCTCATACTATCTGGCTTGCTTGTTTTATATTGATGAAATTTCCAGTCCCGATATGCACCAATGTATCCCAAGACCAAAAACTGTTCTAAAAACGCACAATGTATCTTGAATTTTATTATGATTCTGAAAATTGGCGGAAATCATGCCTTTATTTTCAAGAACCTCTTAGATTTTTAGAACAAACATATATTTCACTTAATTATGGATGCATTTGTATCCAAATGAAGAAAGTTTGGGTTTTCTAATGGAATTTTTAAATACAGGGTCAATGTCTGGCCTAAAGCACCAAGTCTTGGTACCAATATACCAAGCTAAACTCGAATTTATTCCTTAGTTCCTACGTTTGCTATGGTAACTATTTTAGGAGGCAGGTGGGAAGCCAGACATAAATAGGAAAGCTAAACTTTGGTCAAACTGGCCAGTCAGTTTTGGTTTAAAACTTCCTAAGATCCCAAGGATCCTTTCATTTAACTAAGTAAAGCTATAGAGGGAATCTTGATAGGCAGAAAAAGATGGATGGAATACCAAAGGATGAGAAAAATATGAATATGATTTCTGGTGACCGATACAAAGTAATGACACCTGCTCTATGTGAAGAGGTATAGAATGTCACATTTAGAGTCGAACAAATTTGTAAGAAACAATTTCATTTGAACCCTGGTCAGGTATGCTAAAAATAAGAAATAATATTTCAGTGATTTGAAATTTTGTGATTCATATCCCTTGGTTGGCAATATTGTTTTTATTTGCACAGTGTCTTTATTTTTGTAAAATTAAAATGGCCTTAATTAAAGCAAAAAATTTAAACTTTACAAAACTCACTTGCAAAACATCAATAAAAGAGTCAGAGCACATGTAACATGATAATAAATTCAAGTCTAAAACAACTTAATGACCAGCATTACAAAAACCAATAATAGCCACTTAAAATAAACCTGAAAAAGTTTTCAATCATTATACATCGTTGCTGATTAAAAATATGTCTATATTAAAATACATTCTCATTTTACACAACATTCATATCATATTGCAAAACATGCAGACAAATTATGGATTCATAAAGTTTTGATATTCATTCAAAAGATGACTAGAAAATATGCAAATTAAAATGCTGCAAAATAATCATGTGAAATACAACACCACACGAATAATACACTAAAGCCGATTCACTGCAAGAATTACACTGGCAAGAAGGTTTTATGACGCCCAGGCTTATATTGGGTTAAGTGTTTTTTATCAGCCTTCTAATAAACTGGAAGCAAAATGATAAAAAACTAACATTATAACTACTTGGTATCAATTTGAACCAGTTACCCCCCTGGGAAGCAATGTTTATAATGATAACCATTATAACAATTTTAAACAACTAAATCTTTCCATTTCTTGTGCAATCTTAAGTTTTATAAAGCCTTTGCTAATATTGTTTAAATAAACAATATTATCAAGTGAAAATGATGATCTACATGTTCAATGAAAAAAAATTAAAGTATTAGTGAAATAGTTATTGACATGTTAAATTAACATGAACTTATCCACAGAAACAGCAGAACAGACAGGAAAGTCCATAATAATTAGGTCGGTAATTTCTTAACAATGTCAATATGTGAAAAATGTAAACATAAACTCGTAAAAATAAAACCTATTATCTAATCTGAGTTAAGTACATAATGTATAAATAAAACTGTATAATGTATTAATATGAATACAAATAACTAAATAATACTACATAACTATTGGAAGATGTCTTTGTTGGCTTACAAAATAGGGGAGATAACTATCACCTATTTGTGAAAATTATCTTCCCTTGTAATAAAATTGGTTAAAAAAAAATTACAAATGTAAAGCACACATATGTATACATGCATTATTATGAAATGCAGATTTGTTTAATAAATCAACAACTTTGGTTTTTCTGGTAAATGTGTGTAATCAAAGATAGTTGACTACCATATTCTCATGATATCTGCACAATGAAAAATTATCTCAAAAAAGTATTTTTCTATTACATTCCATTTGGTGCTATCAGAAATATATGATATTTTAACCTTGTTAGCATAAAAATAACAAAATTTAACACCAGTCTTGTGCAAACTTTAATACACTAATGGTATTTAAAGTAATTTCAAATTTCAATTTCAAATTTCAATGTCCGCTTAAGAAATAATTCCCAATTCTCAAGGCATATCTTTAGGTGAAGCATAAATTTAAACTTTACCTGCATGCAAGTTTTACATGATTGCATGAACAAAAAATAATAATTTCTTTTCCTTACATTAACCAATATATCAATTGAGCAAATGGACAAAAACTAATACTACATTGAGCCTACAATAAATAAAGTCACATTCACCTACAAGATAAAAAATTAGGTCACTACAGCCCAATTCTAAAAAAAGATGAAAAGGTTACTTTATTGTACTATTACATAAATTAATATACTTCATTAACAAACTCCGCAGTAACAAAATAAAACAGAAAGTGCCCAAGGAATGTATATAAATGGATAACATAATAAAAGTGTTACCATGGTTACACACTAATGTCGTTCTCTGTCAAATAAGTAAAACAATACTGATGTGTTATTAGTTAACTTCTCATTAATTAATTTGTTTCCAATAAAAATCCTAGTATTTACTTGTATGGCTTTAAAACATGTTCAGTTATATTATAACTTGTTTCAAAGTAAGTTCAATATGAAACAATATCACTTAATCATTTAAAGACAGGCAGAGTTGAAATATTTAAGAATAAAGGCACTTGAATAGTTGTATATGGTGTAAATCAGTTTGCTGATTTAGTTACTAATTATAGGGATTTTTTTTGCCAAATCTCAATTATTTCAATAAAATTAATAAATAAGAGATTTCGATTGAAAATTTCAGTTATTAAACCTTTCACCTCTAATTGTTTCAGTACCATATTCTAAATAAAAATGTGCACACAATGACATTGGAAAAAGCAAAAGCATTAAGCTTAGAATTTTATATTAGGATGCAAAACTCTTTGGAGACAGAATTTAAACAGCTGACAACAAATACAAACACTACACTACAAGTAGGATTTTTCCAAGTAAATGAATATGGAATGAAATTACATCATAATGGAAGAAATATTTTTATCAGTATACTATAAAAATTTAACACTGTCCTAACTAATAGGAAAACACTTTGATCATGAGTACAAAATGTATTTTTTCTATGATTTTCCATAAATTATTAAAGATGGTAACTTTTTTCAATATCATGAATAGAATGCATTATCAAAACATAAAATACACAACATAAAGAAGACACTAAAATTTGCCACAGATGAGCAATTCACTGATCTTTCACTATTTCATGATAACCCACTGAAAAATAGGATAATTTTATAAAGATAAACATAATTTTTCACTTCAAATATAAAATAATCTTAAAAAATAACACAAGAATCAATAATTTGGACTTTAGTAACAGAGAGAGAGAGACAGATTTTAGTTCTTAAAAAAATTGAAAATTAATCTCAATTTTAAACTCTTTTTTCAATATAATTTAAAATGCATACAAAAATCAACATATACCAAGGACAATTTAAAAACCATTTAAGTTTTGACATGAATTTTATCCCTAATAAGCAAAAATGATCATGCTTTCCAAAATAATGATTGCTACTAATATCTCCTATCCATGCAAACATTTCACTTTTGACTTTTTAAACCCCACAACCCCCCTGTTAGTACAATTATCTAAATATAGTAAATTATTTTGAAAACAGAAACGAAGAAAAAATTAAATGTCCAGCAGAGGACTTAATGGAAAACAATATACCTGTGAAAAAGAGGTAAATTTGACCTACTTCACAGTACAAAGGCTACTTGTGGGCTCTTCCTGTATGAATGAATACATATTCTGCTTACTATGTATACTACATCAATATTTCGTATTGGGGTAGCAGAAGAAGGGAAAATGATGAAACAGTTTCTGCATTCACAAACGACTCCACTGAAGCGCAAGAGTTAGTCATTTTACACACAATCCAGTTCAATCGTTAACAATATCAAATCATGGCACCAGATTAATCTCCCTTCTCAGTTGTGAACTTCATTTATCACACACATAATGTATATATGGGATTTTGTCATTGTTTTTTGGGGGTCTTTTAGTTCATCACAAAATAGAGCACCGTCCTTTCCGATGTTTACTATTACTTTTGCGCATGTTTTCTTCTGGCCTTTCTTCTGCTTGAAATTTCCTGTTAAATTTAAGAATACAACGATATTATCAAAGGTTCCTATTTGATTGTCAACAATTTACGACAAGGTAGAAATAGAAATCTTTTGTATGGCATTGGTGTATTGTACAAGGATGAGATTGCCTACCAGGTTAAACAACAGAATCTGCCTATCAGAATCTAAACAATGATAAATAATGATAAATTATTGATCTCCATTAAACCAAGAAACCATCTTTTAGCAAACCAGAGGCTCCCAGGAGCCTGTAATCGCTCACTTGGCTTAGAGTTGCCGAATCAGAGTTAATGTGAACAAAGATTTAACACATTGCTTGATAATTGTCTGCTTGTTTTTC
>JARWCS010344495.1:0-11374 GCA_034783895.1 Geukensia demissa | reverse complement strand
ACTGAGAGCATTTATTTGCTGTGTAGGACGTTAATAACCATCAACCACCACCACCCGGAAATAACTTTCAACCCCCCCCCCCCCCACCCGGAAATATGCCGTCCGACTGAGAGCATTAGTTTGCTGTGTAGGACGATAATAACATTCAATCCCCCCTACCTGGTAATATTATACTTATAGGGATCATTTCTATAGTATATATCGCCGGGACGACAGATAAATCTGACTGGGCCTTGATCCACGGTGAAGAGAGAAAGCATTACCTTCTGAGCGTGAAGCAGATCGAGACTGTCCTATGCCTGATGATGACCGTTCCTCTACTCCCTAAGCGGAGGGAAGGAGGAAGGAAATGCATTCTGAGTGGTATCAATTCCTAACTGGAAATGAATAAAAGGTCAGCGAGCAGCTCAACATCAGTCTCTTACGATGTTAAACATGCATACTTAGTGTTACACCACATACAAGAGTCAAGAACACTTCCAAAAGTAGAAATGTATCCTAAATTTGCATATACCTTTGAAATTAAAAAAATTATAAAGTTCCAATTTAATTTCGAGACAAATTCTAACTATCACTTAAATTTATTGAACAATATTTCAAAAGAATTTAACATATTCTGCAAAAATGTTGTTTGAAGTTGAGGAAACTTCGATTGACTGCTGGAAAAAATCCAAGCATAGAAATGGGATTACTTCAAATCTTTAATATCTTTAATTTCCATGCCTAGATTTTTCCACAGACAAATCTTATTGAGACTTTTAGGGTTATTTGACTTTTCATGACCTCTTTCTATATACTGTAGTAATCCTGACTGTATAAGGTTCATGTAAAGTCATGAGCTATATTTGACTTTTTTGCACCTACGTTTCAGATGACTGCTGCCATAAAACTACTGTACATATCCTTAATTATTTACTAGTTCTACCCACATTGTGCAAGTTTGAATGCAAATAGTCTTTTGTTTTTACACATATAAAAACTCCCGAATTTTTCCTCGATTTCCTACCCCCCAAGTAAACATCAATACTTCCTAAATCTCTGAGAACAGGCATGCTTTCATACAGAACTGCATTGAACAATATTCAATTAAATCGATTATTTGTCAGTTATGGTGGTGTATTCAAGGGCATGTTTCGAAAATTCGACAAACCGATGTTTACCGTGACGTTTTACAAACTAAGAAAAATTAAAGCATTATCGTCTGTTTAAAACAAGCAAATTAAGTAAGTAATTGTATTTAAAAATACACAAATGGGGAAGTACCAGTATTAAATATTACGTGTTCACATGTGTTCAGGCCGTGTACATCTTAACTGAAACTTCAAAATATAAAATGGCGTATGGTTTTGTATGAACCTTAAATACTATTGTGTACATGATGTTTTGTTTAATTATATTATATATAATATTTACCTCGTTCCTGTTCAAAGTAAACTATTATTTCTAATTTAAAAAATGAACTATCATGGTGATTTTAAATAACTCATTTAAACTATTCATTTCATAAAAATCATTTTTATGATTCTTTTTAATTTTGCAATGATTTTTGTAGTCTCTTTCTAAATTTTCAAAAGTACTATTAGTTTGCAATATAAATTACTGATAAAAGGTGAATCATTTGATAGTAATAATTTTGGGACATTTAAGGGAAACGCAACATGGTTTTTCCTTGATTATTTGCACCTTTGAAAAATCATTTGGACTTTTACGTTAGTGATATAAAAATAGGAGACGTGGAATGGCTGTCCATACCAGTTTAATTTTTATTTTGACTTGTACTTAATATTACCGCCGATAATGGGGTAAGTTATCTCCTACAATTACTGTTAAATTAACTAATCGAAGATTTCAGAAGATTCTTGCATCCTGGGTCGGTCTGATTTACCAGTTGCGACTTTACCTTTCATTTCTATGTTAAAAACTCATATTTTACACTTACTACATGAACGATCTGGTGTAAAGATTATATAGTTTAAACGTTCTGATTTTAGGAGTAATGTAGAAATGGTACGATGCATGTTGACTTCTTTCGAAAAATTAGCCTAATAAAAATCATTTGCATCACATGTTCAGGTTTTGTTAGCATTCACAAGTGAGAACTTTTTGGGCAATGTGACAGCACTACATACTAGCAACAAAGGTGTTTTATAACAATAAAAATGCATTACCAGTCTTTTAACACTTTAATTAAGCCTTTTTTACAGCTCCAAATATTATTTTATTTCACATCTGACTTTCCTAGCGCACTCTTGCGCCCAGTTTACCTGGACATCTTTAAATCGTTCAAATAATTAAACCATTGTCATAAGCATAAATACTTTAAGCTTACAGAGAACTATGCTTTCTCAAATATCACAACAATAAGGTAGAAACATTGTTATCTATCCTGGAGGAAAGAACTAACAAGAATTCTAAAATAATAGACCCATTTGATACAAAATGGAAACAAATATATCAAAAGAGCACAGTGTAAACAGTGGTATTTCACTCATGTTGAATGCCTTCTGAACCCTTTAGATTTGTTATTTCCCTTTTTTCGGTCTTTCTGACATTAACCCCATATCTTTTCATATTTAAATGTATGTTTATTAAAAACGTTTCAATATTGGAAATAAAAATCTTTGAATGTAGACAAGACAAGACAAGGCAAATACTTTATTAAAGTCTTCCCTCTTGAAATTTATACAAAACAATATTTGCACTGTAAAACGTATCTACATAACAAAAGAGCCACTCTAAAAAGAGTTATGAGAGACTATATATGTCTTTGAATGTAGGGTACAATGAGCACGTCTACAGAAGGGGGGAATAATTAATTTTGTCGTATGAATTGGCCAGTGATTGGGGATTACTTTGAATGAAAATGTATTTAAGTATAATACAAACTATGGGCTAATGGATTTATGATTAGACTTGCTGCATATAAATGCCGTTAAATTTCTTGTTCTTCTTTCTGATGCAGAGGTAGCCCTGAGTTTGGACTCCTGTTTATTTTGATTGTTTTGGTTCGAATGCTTGTGCTTATTAATTTTCATTGTATTTTTACCGGATTTCCAACATTTTGATTTCGAGCACTGAAAATATGAGGGGTAAGTAAAGCACAGATGTATTTCGGATTTAGAGTTTACGGTTTAAATGTTTATTTCTATCTTAAGGATAAAATATACTATAGTGCACTATATTCGATATTGACGTGAATATACTAGTGTATGTTGGTAATGGAATTTATATCTTCAATAGGGAATTATATGCAATATGCAAAGTGTATGTTTGGAAAGAAACCTTTGTTACAATGTCGGAAATGAATCTGGACAAGTAACAAAACTATCTCCTTTATATGTCCCTGAAAGTTAAGTGGTCGGTGCCTGAAATCATTGATATTTTCCCTGTCTACATCAATATTACAAATATAAACACGTTTCATCTGATGCAATTTATCATGCAAATGTTACTGATATTGTATACTGCAGGTCATTAAAACGTACAAAATTTGTATTTAGACATTCCATCATATCCCATTTACCTTTATTTGTTAAAAAGTGGATGTCGTTTTAAGAAAACTGATAAATTTTGAAGACTACATTCACTGAAAAGAACAAATATCATTGTTTTAAATAAAATTTTCCATAACTTTATTAGTCCTATGAGCTTAGGATTAAATACAGAAAAGTCTTTTTAAAAAGATGATAGCAAGTACACAATCCGGATTCTGTATGCCATAGTCCACAAAAAAGTATAATATTTGCATTTTCAGCATTTAATATGTTTAATGTTTTGTTATGCGTGAATTCATACCACAAACTTGCTTAAATTTGATAGCTTTAATGTCACAAAAAAAGAAAAATATGAAATTTGGATGTCTGTTTTGATTGAAAATAAACAAATACCAATATTTTACCTTGAATTTGCAACTACTTTTATGTGTCGCATGGACTGTGCCACGAATTTAGTCAAACCTTTTAAACATGTAACAGTCCATAAAATAAACAAAATTTGGCAATCGGCAAACCTCGGGTGACTCCGCTACTCGACCTCAATCCCTCCGCGCTACATTAATTCGCCGGAAGTTGACCGTGTCACCTATGATTCTATATCCGAATTAAATATAGTACCAGAAATGGCAACATTAAATACCTCTACAAAGAAGAATGGCAACATTAAATACCTCTACACAGAAATTTCCGAAAGTAGTTCCAATGGCAGCTGACGTAATACAGACGAGGTATGAGGAAGGTACGGACTCTACCGAAGTTGCGACGAGTGCAAAATTTGGGTTTTTTCTACATTATTTAATTTTATTTTTCACATGTATTCATACAACAACTTTATTTAAACTTTGATAAAATTTTGATGCTGCAAAAGAAAACATGATTAAATTTTATAGCCGCATTCATTTAGAATGATCGAACAAATATCAATAATGTTAACGTTAATTTGCACGAAATGCCGCATATAATGAGAGCATTGCAGTTGTCGCGTAAATTATTGCAACAAGGATACTCCAATCAAGGTTGAAAACCTCATTATATTTTATGATATTGGTTAATCCGTATGGTATCAGTGTAACTCAATAAGTTGTGGACCTGTAAACGGTAATTCAAAAAATGAATTGACCTTTTATTTTTTACTTTTATCCGGATTAGAGTAAAAGGATTCCATGACGGGTGTTGTGCACAGGACAGTGGATGCTTACCCTTCCCTACCTGATCCAAATCCTGTTTTGTAAGTAGTTCATGGAGGAGTCCAATCCTTTGTGTTTTTTTTTGTTTTTTTTCATTTTGTCTTTTAGTTTTTGATTTTGTCTTGTCCTTTTGGATAACGCAATTTTGATCTCTCGAATTGGTATTCTACACTGGACTTGATCAGATATATCATGTTTTGCAGGGATAATTGCGAAAAATACAAGTTGACGGACGAAAAATTTCCCGAGCCAAATGCAGGGAAAATTAAGTCTGCAGACTATTTTTACATATTATGTTTAATTCTACAGAATGTCAGTTTGGTAAAAATGCAATGTTAAAAGTTTTAGGAAATATGGTAACGATACAAATCATTGCTATATTGTTAAATTAATTTATTGTATAGGACCATTTTTCTTACAGGGTGACAATTTAAAGTTCCTAAATGTCTTTACATTCATATTCAAATGCATTGTTGCTGTTCGTACATTTTTTCTTTTTTAGTTTTATAGGACCAAAAGAAAAACATACAACCGCGATAAGAAGTTCGCCCATAATAGTCGACTGCATTCCAAGTAAGAACCGGGGTGTAACTCATCTAATCCTGAAGGCTAATTTTACTTACTTAAACAAAATTACTGTTAACATCTAATCACTTGGCTTCGGATATTTATTTGTTTTTTTTTTTTTTTTCTTTCGGAAACTTATTCGATCTTACACCAAGTAAATAAATGGCGTCAGTAATTGATAATTGTCCAATTTAAAACAGTACGTTTGAATTTTTTGTCAGGTTTCTATTTCTCTAGATCAATATGTCTGGCCCGTCAATTGGACAACCTACCGTAACAAGGTTATTAACTTGGACTGACATTGAATCTTTGTAGCAATAAATTGATTCTGACATATTCAGTAAACTGGGTAATTACTTCACATGTTATTATATATGTTTCTTGATATTTCGAATAAAACACAAAATGCATTTGTACATGCATTGCTTAATGCTTTTTAGCCATTATGTTCGTTTTCATCGTAGAACAATGAAATACAGTCTAATGACAAATACTTATTCTACGGCAATAACTTGTTAGAAAACATCAAAACAATTTCTATAAATATATTTCCATAACTTTCCTGCTTAATGCAGAACGTATTCTGAACAATATTTGATGCCTTCTGTAAAGGTTTCAATATTTCATAGATGAAATCTTTTATTTCAAAAATGATTTTTAGGGTAACACATGTAAATATTTATCTCATATTTATATTTTAACACGTCTCGGTCGGTATTAAAAAGTTATTTTAACCCATGAGCGCAGTTTAATGGACGTTACATCCAACATGGGGTCGTGAAGGTGTTTCCGGTAATATCTTTATTTAAAGTGGCAAACTATAAAGAATTCAACATTGTAAGATGTTGATGTTCATATTTTCTAAAGAAGCGTTTTATCTTAACTGTCCCGAGTTAGGAAAATACGAATACTTTGGCTACGGTAAACAACGAAAGAGTATTCTCTTTATATATACACTGGGTCATAAATATGGAATATTGACATTTCCTAAGTAAAAACTTCATCTTTAGAGAATAGCATGCAAAAACTATTATCCATAATGCAAAAAATCTTTACGCGAATCTCATTATTTTACTTCAAGCTACAAAAGTGTCCGATTTAAGATTTTTGTCCGATCGCTAGTTTAATGAGTTCTGAAACCCAAATTAAAAAAAAAAGAATCTAATTTTCTATCCCGGATATTATTCTTTTAAATGTTTAATTTCATCCCATTTTATTATTTAACTTTCCTCTAATAACCTCCTGCAAGCATCATCTGCCATTTCCTTAAAAAAAAAAACAAGTCTAGCCATACCTATTTCTAATGTAATGTCGAAAATAAAAATATTCCATATTTATGAGCAAGAGTATAAATATGGCAAATTTGACCTCTCTGATGCTATTTAGAACAATTTTTAAAGAATCATTAAATCTTGTTGCATTTGAAGGATTTCTAGAAGTTATGCAAAATCTACGAATTATAGATTATTACAATTATATTGCAACGGTTGTGTAAAAAACACAACAGATTAGTATATCATCTGAAAATAACCATTTCTTTCTTTTTGGAGCTGACATTTTAAACATATGACACATTTCGCAAGAAAATGACAAAAATCAAACTAGACGCGAAAAGCTAATTCTGGCTGTACATGAAAACAAGAACAACAACTCGATCCACAGCATCTGTATACTAAGAGTCGTTACTTTCTAACAAATACCGTTAAAAGACCTGTACAAGCATACATATAGGTTGTAAGAACCATAAAAATACCTTTGCAAGAATACATGTACGTTTAAAATCCGTAAGGCGCCTGTACTAGCATTCGTTGTAAGACCCATAAGAAGACCTGTACAATCATACGTTGTAAAAACCGTAAGAATACATGTACTAGCCTTCGTTGTAAGACCCATAGGAAAACCTGTACAATCATACGTTGTAAGAACCGTAAGAAAAATGTACTAGCATTCATTGTAAGACACATAAGAAGACCTGTACAAGCATATGTTATACGAACCGTATGAGGACATGTACTAGCTTTCGTTGAAAGACCAGTAAGAAGACCTGTACTAGCATTCAATGTAAGAACCATTGATACTTTCGACTCTGTCATTATGTATTCTAAGATTTTGGTGGGTTTTATAAGTGTTTTGAGTTGTATTTAGTTTTTGCCTTATTCTCGAGTTGACTGTGTCTTTCGACTGTTTTACTGTTGTTTTATCTTACTTTCTCTTTATAAAGCTTGTCATATATAAATCTATTGAAATACAATTACTTAAAATGTTTCGTAATCTAAAGTTTTCACAATTTTAAAATGAACTTACCTTTTTGATTACTTAAAGCCAGTTCATACAACCGACCGTATACCTTCCGTACAGAATCAGAATTCATTTTTTCCATTGTGTTTAACTAGGTGTAATTATTTTCCCTAAAACGGCCAGGAATCCTGACATATGACCAAGGAAGCCAACGACCAGATACAATCAGTCATGAATGCTAATGATAAATTTACTGTAAAGAACTTCTATATTCTTTGTATTGATCCTATAAAATATTGTAACAACGAATTAATCTTTGTATACCATTTCAATAGTTTGCCTCTTTTAGCCGATCTCTGGAGCGAATTCATTTGATTTGTGGCCGAACAAATAATATACATCAGGGACGATATGTATTCAAACCAAAGCAACTTATTTAATCTAGTATATCAAGTGATAAATGCAGTAAATGGATTTTTCTTGAACTTGATTGTTTTCTCAATCTCCAGACGTCCAAGACATTTAGAGGCATTCTTGAATAGAATGAAGATGGTCATTAAAGATGATCGTTCTATCTCAAGATGAAAGGCTACACGTACAAATTGTATAGCTATATCGATGTTAACTATACATTGTGAAGGGATATTATTGAGAATGGTATAATTAACAAAACGATTTTATCCAACAGGTTGATTTCAACAATTTCATTTAACTTAATAAAACCGAAATTTTCAATTTATGCGAATTCCTACGCTAAATCAATTTTCCTTTCACGTAACTTTTATCCAGTTGAAATACTTTTATTGTGCACACTTTGCATCGTGGTAAAAACAATGCATTAAATTATCTAAAAGAATGAAACACAAATTCCATTATCACGATTTCTTTCCTTTCCGACTGTTTTCAACACATCGCTTGACACTTCTGAATAACAATGCAACCACTACATAAGTATTTTAGATTTATCGTGTTACATTCCTCCTTTAAAGGCAAACCATTGCGATAATTATCTGATATGTCGTTCTATGCTTGCGACATCTTTGCTCTCAGTCATTCCTTTAGTTTTTTGAGTTCATCATTTTTTACTTCTCTATCCGTAGAAATTGCAAGTTAAACGCGCAGTTTGGTCATTAAACATATATTACAGTTGTAATTGATTATTAACGAACAAATTATCTTCCAGATGTACTGAATTATTTAGTGAGTTTAACGTTTTCTGATTCGTGTTGAAATTCTTTCATCAATGAACTTAAAATGTTATATATAAGTATGCGTAACGTCTCAATGTGTATAGCTGAGTAGAAAAGGAAAAACTCTTTTATTAGTAGAATAAAGGAAAACAAACGGATAAACAGAAAACAAAATATCTGAAATATTTATATTAAAATCTACTCAAAATTTAAATGGAATTAATATTAATACTGAAATCTAATAAGTTTTATCACTGAAATGATTATTTTACGAAATAAGACCTGGCTGTCGTTCCATAAAACGATCGCTATTAGACCATGGAAAATGAATGGAATAGCGTGTAAGCTAAAGTAGCGATTGTTCTATGAAACGGGGAGCTGGTCTTTTTCATAAATAAGGTTGAGACATTTCAAACATATAAACATTAATTCCATTTTTTAACTATAATCTTCTTCTAAATAAACTAATGCACACACGAACACACAAGACAAACAGACAACTGTTTTACTGTAAGTTTTGAGCGAATGAAGGTCAACCTAGAAACGACAAATCAAGAGAACAACAGAGGAACCCTATAAAACTAAGGTGATTTTGAAGGATACGCATAACTTAAAGCTATCTACACTTTAACCCCCCTCCCCACCGAAATGGTCATTGTAAACTTATTATTGGTACAGGGGAGAGAATCGAGAAGGGCCATTCAAAGACGAATAACAAGATTTAAATCTAAAACAATTATTTCAAGCAAGGAGAAATGATTAAGTCTAGGTTTCGCTACGAATAAATAAACTTCGATGTATACTATTCAATGAATAAAGTAGTTATTTAAAATTCATTTGTTCTTTAATCATGGCAATTTATATAGTCTGTAGACATTGATTATGAAAGACTTGTAGAAGGAAAACCATAAAATACTCAGTGATGTATAGATAAACATTTGTAAATAAGATTTTTGGCTTTGTTGTTTTTATGCTAACGATTTCCTAAGAACTGTCTTAAACATTACTTTTTACTATATAAAAATAGAAAATATGGCATTATTGTCCAGGAAACAGCTATTCACCATATGACAGTAGAATCTTAAATTCTATAGGTCCCATTACGGTCTTCAACAATGACCCAGAGTCCACACCATTGTATATAATGTATTCATATCTGCCTCTTGTTACAGTGTAAAAAGTCAAAGAGTATTAAAAAATCTTGAATAACGGAGGCTGTAAAAGGCTCCGAAATACAAAATGCCTTTTACATCACTTTGGTTAGTTTTTGGAACTAACTTTTCTGAAAAAAATTATTTTGAATAAAAAAAATAACCTATTTTCTAGGAGTTGTTTTTTCTTTATTTTTTTGTTATATTTTTTCAACATGTTTACTTTTTCCAAAAAATTGTCAATCTTTGACCACTACCTGGACTTAGTTCTAATTCGTGGTTTAATATAAACTCGTGTACAGAGTAAGTAGGAAGTAACCAAATTTAACACGTAGTTAAAATTTTACTCTCGGCGAATTATGTTGAACAACCGAGTCCTGACTGACATTTTTAATACACGGAAATCGTTGTAGATCGGTTATTCCTTTGATCGTCATCAGATACAGAAAGTGCTCAATCTCAGTTGAAACTATTTTAAGGGCTTCTAGGCCGCCGACAAACAGAAACTGAAGGTGATGCACAACAATGATCAAAAAGGATCAAGATAAACAATATAAGGATACAAAACATTCCACCGAATTACACACAAAAACAAAAAACAATACCAGAGTTTAACACTAACAGTTTCTTGCATAGGTCAAATGCTTTAAAACATTCTATATCCACATGCGAAAAAAAACTTTTTGCCAAGAAAAACAAATTTACTGATTTAGACTAAAACATTATTCTAACCGTATACATTAAATGAGCAACTATCACAGTAGATTTAATATTCAGAATTCAATTTAGCATTGTGGTATCGACCGTAAAATTTCTGGAGTGATGACAGCAACCGAGGAGCATCACATCCCTGTCTCAGCAGTTTTTGTGTTAACGACCCAGCTATGTCTAAAAAATTGTTGTATTGGACTCAAGATGCTCTTGAAAAACGTATTAGCTGACGTATACGCCATATGCCAGGGCAGTTGGAATGTTACTGCCAATAAACGGAAAGTTGACTATTGGAAAATTGAAGTCATTACGTTTGTCATCTAGTTTTGTGTGAAGCCTTCCTCAGTTATCTAATTTGAGATGAAGATCAAGGTATGAGGACGACTTCGGAGTATCTGTTGCGTCTTTAATTTCAAGTTCATTTGGGTAGATTAGGTAAAGATAATCACCGTATCGTGCATTAGTCAGTGAGAGAACATCATCTACAAAAGGAAGCGAAAATTGAAGCTTTGGGCTAAATTTTCTTTCTTTTTTTTTTGTGACAGCTTTTGAGGGATGTCTGCCTCAAACGAGTGAAGAAATAGAACGGCGAGAAGAGAAACACAATAAGTGCCCATTGAAATGCCGATCGTCTGCTGGAAAACTCGTTCAACAAACTGATTGATTGATTGATTGAATGTTGCTTAACGTCCAGTGGCAAGTATTTCATACATATTCAGGACAAGAGCATATTAATGAATGATGATGATGAACACTGCATTGTACTAGACCGACACGCTGAGCCGAATTTTTAACGTGCTAGCTCACGAAAGCAACAGTCCGCAGGAAGACATGCC
>JARWCS010344484.1:0-11375 GCA_034783895.1 Geukensia demissa | reverse complement strand
CCCCCCCCCCCCCCCCCCCCCCCCCCCCCCCCCCCCCCCCCCCCCCCCCCCCCCCTTCAGTCATTATATTACATATGGTAGATGTCTGGCTGTCTATATCGGTTTGTTGTGGCTATGATTACTTCTTTTTACAATATTCAGATCTTGTTTTTCCTATATTTAAGTTTAAGTGCTGCTGATGAGAGGTTACTCCTTGACAACGTGTCGAGCATAAATTTGTACAACATTGGAAAACCACTTGTTTATCACTTAATTTATCTCAGTAATTTTAACAATCTATGCTTCTATCTAACTTGATTTTTAAAAGTTGTTATAATGCACTAATAAGTTTGGATTTGCTTTGCTACATTTTCTCGTAATTGATTTCATTTTCGGTAACACAATTCAACAGATTTAGTTCTAATTAAATTTAAGTGGTGTATTGGATGTCAGCTAAAACTGTACTGATTTCCGTTATTATTATTATCATGGACACCATTGTAGTGTTAAGATACAAAATGGTATATTATCAGTTCTCTCCCCTTAATATCGGTTTACGGTATAACTCTAAGCCTTTAGGGCTCAGAAGATTGTTTTTAAAGTTGTATAGTTCGTTTGTTCAACTCCTAATGCACAATGACCGCCTGTAATTACAAACATAAGAAAATTTCATCGAAGTAAAATAATGGGACAATTCAAGGTTACCATATACTTGTTTAAGATAAAGGTGCATATCATAATTTTCCAGTTTTACATCTTTTCAGTTATCTTTCAAACAATGGGGAAACGAGAATCAGACTTCAATATTAAATAGAAACATTTATTTTAACACTTCATGAATATCACCAAAATCGAATATTTCACAAATAAAAACATTTTCACACTGTCCTTCAGATTATTATCACTTAATTGATTTTAGTACTTTATTAAAATCTATGTCCCTATCGTACTTAATTTATTAAATTGTTATAATGATCTAATAATTTAGATTGGTTTTGCTATATTTTTCGCCATTGATTTCATTTACAATTACACAATTCAACAGATATTGGTCTAATTAAATTTCAAGTGGTGCATTTGCTGACAGCTAAATCTTTGGTGATTTCCATTAGTTTACACTTACATTGTTTTCGTATAAAGAGACAAGCATGTTCAATATCCATGATAGTTTAAAATAGTTTGAACTTGGATTTTAATTGATCAAATGGACCCAGCGATTATTCCTATCAATTTTTGTATGCGGGATTCTCTTTTCTTGACAATCCTGCTTAAAACCTACAGTTGTATATTATTATTTGTTCAACTTATAGGGCGATTTCATTAAAATTTTGTTGATTTACACTATTATCATCACGTTTTTCAAATACAGAATTTTTTTGTAGTTTCATTGTCGTATAAAAGTGTTGACCGTAACATTTCGCTTCATACTAAAAGTGTGCCTTCCTTAAAAGTTACATATACATGTTTCGCCCGTGTTTTGTCATACATCATACATCATATACCTACATGTAGGAAGATGAGAGTACAGTATGTGGCCATATATATTGCACCACGTCGTATTTTTATATATTTAATATAAAATCACATTTTTTCCGAAAATTATTACGAAGTCATTTTTTATACGATGTTTACTTTATGAACTTTTCACCAATGAACAGAGAATTTCATCAGTTTATATGATTATTTGGACAAAATTTTCTTAACTTCTGTTTTTAAGAATTCATGAGTTAAAGAGAAATTTGAATTTTTGACGTCACTTTTCCCTATATAAGTAAAATTTTGACATCCAAATTTACATTTCTGTTTAACTCATGAATTCTAGAAAGTGGACAGTTAGAAAATTGTATCAGAATAAACAGTAAAACTGTTGGAAAATTTCTGTTTAACAGTGCAAATTTCATGATAATCGGGTAAGAAATGGCTTTGTAATAATTTTTTGTAAAAATGTGATTTTATATGAAATATATAGGAAAAATATGACGTGGTGCAATATATATGGACACATACTGTATAGCTAAACAAATCATACAGACAAATCAAGCAAGCATAAAGAACTCAAGACTGCCAGAACTTTAGCAGAAAGAAATAAAAACATTTGCAATTTTCAATGTTTATTTACTTGCAAAAATGCAAAGGAAAAAAATTGTGCAATAAACATGTAACATATACCATGTATTGAGCCCAAATATGAAAATATGATCACAAACAGAACAAGATGATAGAAAATATAAACAATATAATTGCAAAATGCAAAAAAATGATAATCAATAATTAATATAAATTCTTATTTTTAAGTCATCTTTATATCTAGTTTTCTTTAATTGTAATAAAAAAAATTCAGAGCTTTTTATGCATGTTCACATATATCTCTATATTATCTGAGATTACCTAATCCATGTTTCATATGGCATACAAATTTGATAAAATCCATATATAAACTAGAACAAAAAACCGCATTCACTTTTTTTATACAAAAGCAACTAAAAGCTCTAAATAATAAATTACATTATATTGGCCGTGAAAATAATCCTATATGCTTATCCAACTCTACAAAAATTAGGGGTCCCAGGGGTGTGTGAATTTTATCTTTTCTGAAATAAATTTGTATAAAAAAACAAACGACAGCGAAAATCAGGCTGTTGTCTTCTGTTTTCAATGACTGGAAGTGTCATATTTAGATATCACAGCGGAAATTTTTAGTCAGTATTTTTTTTAAGCAAAATTCTGAAAATAAAAAAAATTGGGGTGGGCAGGTTAAAAATCTAAGAATTTTTATTGTGGCCTAACATAAACGACATATTCTAAAATTCACTGAAGTAACAATTATAATACTGTCAAATTTGAACAAATTTCAACATAAAGGTATAGTTATGACATATTAGTTAGAAATACAATTTCAATTCTATGTTATCAAATTTATAACAAAACAAAACAAAATAGTACAAAATACCATATTGCGTTTACGTAATAAAACATTAATTGCACTTCAAATTGAAAACAATCTGCAAAACAGAATCTCCTAGCTTCCAGTAAAACCTCCAGTAGTCGACTCTGCCGAATGTGATTACACCATTTTGTGAGCTTCCTCTCATGGCGTCATACCTGCTTGAAACACAATAATTTCTTGACGTCAAAACTATTTTGACGTCACAATCCAGGCAAGCAATGTCGGAACATCAATGGCAGAGATGTATATGTCTGATGAAGGAAGTACTATATTCTCTGTTTCGGAGATTGAATTGAAAACACAACAAAAATAAAAAGAAAACAAATCCTCATATCAATGAATTGCAAGTTATATTTATAAAATCAAAGTTTACTATATAATTAAACTTTACTCAAAAAGATCAGTCAAATAATTTGACAAGCCATTGTAAATCAGGATTTCAAACACTGAGGTGTGAAAATTTGTGAAAGGTGTGATTTTTTTTTAAAATATCTTGTTTTTTAGCATCTTAGAAGGTCTTATTATTTATTTAAACCAACTGGTCACATGATCAACATTACAGTTAGAGATCAAATAAAGGAGTGATAGTATTTATGTGATCCTAGTAAAAAAATAGTCTTTATTTAAATACTATTATCAAAATATAAAAAAACCAATATAAAATATGTGATGATGAAATATATAAACAAAATTTATAAATCAGCATCTATAGGTCTAGGCAAGAGCAATAATACTGCAGTATATGAAAAATACTTTCAGAAGTATCCTGGCAAATGTGCGATGTGTGGTCTAAAAATATACAAAATCTATTGTTACATGTAGCAAAGTGAAATTTATAAGCACATGTATGCATCAGAGATGAGATTCCCATAAAGTTGCCAACAAAATAACTATGACCAAATGACCATTCAACCAAAGTTGGAATTCAGTTGAGCTGTTAGTTCCAGACAAGAGGATATTTTTTAAGCGACCCACTTAGTGACCATTTTACCTAAGGTTGGCTCCAATTAAAATACCCCCCCCCCCCCTTAACTAATAAAAAGACATTTTGAAATTCGCTCTTGATCAGATTAAATAAAAGTAAAAAACTAATAAAATTGTTTGTTTATCAAATATTTGATAATGTTTAAGTGGCATTATTTAATTTTTGGTGTTGGGTGAAATTTTTATTTTTGTATATTTACCAATGTTGAACATTAAAAGTATAATTTTTTAATTTTACACAATTAATATAGTTATTTTTTGTTTGCATTTTTGCTTCCAGATATTATTAGTATGGAGCATTTAAGTAATTAAGTAATTTAAAAAAAATTATTGAGGTATGTGTTGTCAGACATGCAAAAAAAATTTATGGTCTGCATCAAAATTTACTGGTCCTTCCAAAGGAAAGAAAAATAGATTTGCATACACATTAGTAGTATATAAATATTTGAATGATGAAATCAGCTTTTTTTGTTTTACTTCAGGATGCCCTATCTAATCTATTCAAATTTCATGCAAGCCTAAAAAAATATGATTTAAACTAAAAATAATACTGATAATCAAAAATATGTTTTATGTGAATAAACATTAAATAAACAAATAGAGATAAACATAAATTCCCCACTGCTGGCCATCTTGAATGACAAGCATTTAACAAACAGCTATAAACTGAATTTGCACTGGTGGCCAGATCAGCACTAGAATAAAAAATAATTGTAAAAGATATCAGAAAAACATCATGTTTTTGGTGTTTATGTGCATAAACATTAAACATAAACTAAGACATAACAAATAAACATAAAATGCATATTCAGTAGTGAAAAATACTATAAAAGTTCTACCATGGTAAAAATGGACGGACAATACTCAACATAAATTGAGCTTATGGTATCACAGATTTAATTTATCACAGCACTAATTCTCTTCACAAAAGTGTTACACAGGGTTTCCCACTTTCCAAAATAAATTTCAAGATTATTCAGGATTTGTACTGTTTTTTTTTTTTTCAATTTCAACTGTGATTTTCTGTAATTTCTGTATCTGAGAAATCTTACATTATCTTCAAATAAAATTTCAAGGATATTATCAGGATTTTTAATGTTCGAATGTTTTTTTTTCTATTTTCATTAGTGATTTCCTGAAAATTTCTGTAACTTAAATAGTTCATTCAATTACAGGCCTTTAACATTCATGGTAAGGAATCTTTTATTTTCTTCAAATCTAAAAAGACATAGAAATTTTTCATTTTGGCTCTAAAAATGACGAGCAATTGCAATAGCCTACAAACCAGAGAATTAATCTATTTATTTATCTTAGAAGACAAAATTTTAAAACAATGTTCCTACAATAACTCTTATTAATTATCAGACATCTAAACTAACATTAAATGGATCATCTACAATTTTCTGATGTATTTCTATAAACAGGGGTACATAAGTCACAAAATCCATAAAGTCTATATAGCCTGTTCCAAATCTGTTAAACTTGCTCAGCACCTGGGAAAAGACAAAAAAGTTTATTTACATGATGTATTGGTGCACTCAGGTGTATAAACAAATGAACTATATTATATAAAAATATGAGATATGGCATGATTGTCCAGGAGACAGCCATCCACCAAATGATGGTCGAATTTAAACTTCTACAGGTCCCATTACGGCCTTCAACAATGAACCATATTACACACCAAAAGGCAAGCTGTAAAAGGCCTTGAAATACAAAATGTCAACTAGAAACAGGTCTTATTCAATTCACATTTAGAAATGATATTTTGTTATGTATTGGGTCAAAATAGGCACAAAGATGTCTTAAACCCTCCAAAGATGCAAGAAACCACCAGCTACAAATAAAAGTTTGGTAAAAATTCCAAAATATAATTTGATACACTGCAGCATTTATGTTTTTGGACTTTTGAATGAATGATACTTGTTCCTGCATGTATGTGCGAAGGGCTGATTTCTTTCTGATGGAGCCCAAATCATGTTTTATCTTGAAACATTTTACATGTAATAGATGTTATTAAAATGGTTTTAATTCTTGTGGTTTTTGCCACGAGAAAATTAAGGCAAACAATCAATATTTAAATCCAGACCACTAGAAGATAATTTTTTTTAATTGGTAAAGCTCCCTCATTATTAGTGGTTAACCTCCCCTTTCTCTCTTTATCTCCCCCTTTCTGCCATTTCACTTACGTATCCAACATGTTCAGGATCAAGTCCCCCTGCAGATACAGATACAGATACAGATACAGATATTTTTATTAACTAATCACAGTGCCCATAAAGAGCTGAGTAATTAAACAGTGAATTTACATAGATAATTGATATGATTTGAAAAAAAAACAATACAATTCACAGACAAAAATGTGCAAGGTGAAGTGTTATTACACTTTTAGTTGTTTTGTTAAACGGGTCCAATTTGATGCATTTGATGTTTTTTCTCGTTTATTCATTTTCTCTGTTAAATTGGTTTTCGTCGTGTTGCCAAACAACTAAGACCACGTCGTTTACATTTTTGTCCAGATTTAAGCAATTTTGAATTATTTCTGTTTAAATTTACGTTTTATTTCGCCTTACCTACAAGACTTATCGAAATTGTATTCTGACAAATTTTATGCTTTAATACTCACTTGGGTCTCCGTTGCTAAGGAGAACTGGATCTGAATGGTTGACATAGATTACAGAACTAGGTCTGCTCTTGTAGCTAGGTGGTGCCATGATAACAGACTGTGCATAATACGATTCTCTATCGTCTTCAAGATAAATCCCTTCCACTCCCATGTTGACGAGCTGTCGTACTTTAGGAAGGAACATTGAAAATAAAACTAAAGTAGCTGTGATAAACAGCCCAAATGCCATGCAAGCATCGGTGAACTCGTGTGCCATATCATGGTCTCGATTAAGACCGGCCACAAGTCCCCATGCTATCCAGATAGGGATGGAGAAACCGGAAGCTATGCCAATAAAAACACTTTCTCTGTGATTGGTAATTATTCCATGGGCTTTCATAGCGATAATAGTGTTCATTAAAATAAGAAACATTATGTAAATAAGGGAAATAAGATGATTTTCGAATCCAGTTCTGACAAAGTTTTTCATATCATTCCAGTTATTTTTAGCTTCCCAAGTAAAATGGTTGCAGATCCACGCCTCATCGCCGTTATTTGTGATGACCTTGACTGCTCTTGGAGGAACGAGAATTAACCACTGAGCATCAATGACAACCTGCACTCCAACAACGAACACGAACATTAAAAACTGGTAAATACCCTTCAAATAATTTGGTGATGCCATGTCGTCTGCTAATATGGATGCTTCTGATGACTTTGATGTTAAAATCACCATCAATTTAACCAACAGCACTGCAAACATGATTGAGTACGACAGTCCTACACCAAATCTCGTAATTCCACAAGTGGCATCTGTTGGGATTGGCAAGTAGGCAAACAGAACTAGGTAAGATAAAAATATACCAAAGAGAAGCAGTTGACCAAGCCACAATGTTCTCCATTGACGGCCAGTTTTGGTGCCCATTAATTTATATAAAATATAAATCTCAAAAACCAAGACAGCTAACAAACCGACTCCCGCCAAGACGCCTAAAGCTATAATCCATTTTTGTCCGATTTCGAATCTTAATTCAAACATATCTCTTGGCTGATCAGCGTAAACTCCGGTAAATTCCTGTGATGCCAACATGAGAACCTGGGTATATTTTCCGCCTTCGGTGATGTCCGTTGTCGTTTTTGCCATTGTTGTGGTAGTTGACGCTGTCGTGGATGCAGAGGTGGGTGGTTGCTCGCCACATTCCAAACAAGGAGAGTTGGGACATTCTGGAATTATGGCGGCTGTTATGCTACCAGTAACAACGAAGTTAGTACCATCGTACGTAGCAAACTGGAAAAAAAATTAGTGTTGCAATAAAAAAAAACCATGCACTTTCAACGACTGATCTTATTTTTTGTTCGGGGTATTACGACACAGCAAATTTTATTTATTAGATGGGGATTTGTTTTACTAGAGGAATCTTGAGTTACTAGAGATTAACCCCGCCATTGGCAGGTTAGCCATAAACCTTATTGTATGCGTCTGTTGGTCAGATGAATCGGTCTATTTATGGTAAACTACATAACCACACGAACAACTAGTCACCAATATAGTCTTATCAAACTGGACATCTATCATTCGTAGGTTTTGCGTTTCTGTGCTGTTATCGCCCATTTTTGGGGGATATTTCTTTAATTATTTTTAGTTACTCTGTAGTTAATTGTTGCTTGAAAATTTTACATTGATACATGTTTTGATAAACTTGAACCACTTCGTATTTCGCGCGTGCATGCGTGTATCAGACTGAAAAAAATCTTTGTATTTGGCGCATGAATGCATGTACGATTTTTTAATCAGACGTAAAATAAAACATTCTCTTATGGTGTGGAAATTTGTCCATTATTGAATGCATGGAGGTAACCTACATAAGTTCTGGAGGAATTTTCTTTTTCTATATTTTTCAGTTCCTGTCGTGTTTTGTTTTATATCTTTTTTGTACACAATCTCGCGATGAAGTGTTTGAAACTTGTTTCTTTTTTTTAATTCAATGGTAAAATGACGACATGCTGCAATGCAGGCAATAGATGGCGGTTGTTTTATGACCATTTGATAACAGTCTAATGTTTGGTCTAATTAATATGGTCTTCATTTTAAGCAAACGGACAAATGAAAATAAATAGCATTAACCACTTTACGCCGAAAAATCCTCCCCACCAGAAATTCAAATGGTCATCGCCTTACCTGAGCATAGCTGCCATCATTCTGTATTTTGTACACAACGTAGTTGACACTGTCGTCGGCAAGTTCTCCGTTGTCTTGGAAATACCTTCTGACATTACCGTTATATGTGTACGTTGCTTCTGTAATGGCGTTTTTGATCAGCTGGCCGCGATTAATTTGGTTTAGGAGTTTTGAACACAAGACACCAGTACCGACACATTCTGTCTCAGAAACATTTTCTATTCCTCTCATAATGGCCTTGATAGCTATTAGTGTGAAAGGTGTGTAAAAATCTCTAGGAGACATTGTGGCCAGCGTTTTCGTCGCTTCGCATGTGGTAAGATCTCCACTTACGCATCCCACTTTAGATCTCCACCATTTTTCATACCATGGATCCCACGTATTTTGACTTGGTTTCAGATTTGCAAGATAATTATAAAAATTGTTAACGTCTGTTTGAATTGCCACCGGTGCCGATATTAAAACCGTGTAACCACTAACACCGCCGTCGCTAGTGATGTCTGAAATGGTCCCCCACGATGATGTACCAATGAATGTAAACTCCCCAACAGGAAACTGTAAATTATTTGAGCGGAGATAATCAAGCAGTATTTTAACATTGTCCGCCGTTAACAGCAATGAAACAAAACGTGTCACAATCCTGCTCCTGAGAGCAGCTGCTATTTCCGGCAAATTGTCTGACGTCATTTTTACACTGTATACAATGCAGACGCCACTGGCGTTCATTGTTGTCTTGAACGATTCAAACATGCCTGTCCCATATTCGTCATCCTGATAAATCGCTATCACGTATCTAGTATTTAATCTGTTAAAAAGTTCTTTCATCATTTGGACATCTTTATTATCTGTCGGCACGGTTCGGAGGAAAAAGTTGTCTCTCTCAGCACCTCGAAGACTTGGCGAGGTGGCAGCATGGCTTATATGTGTCTTGTTCATTTCGTAAAGCAGGGAAGAAACTGTCGGAACCTGCGAGCTACGGTCTGGTCCGACATAGGCAAGTAGGTTTCTGGGAGAAACTTGGTTCGTCTCACCGAGTCTAACTTTACAGGTTTCAAAACTTAATATATTTTCTATATTCTGATCTGAAGATGAACACGAATCGAACGCAACACCCCCTGTGGAGATATTAGTAGGGAAATTCTTGATTCCCCATAAGAACGCCTCCAGGTTGATTATACCACGATCTCGAATTGCAGCTCGTTCACATGAGTACGCATCAGATGGCATCTCATGTACACCAAACAGACCACCTATGTAATAGTGTTCGTTCGGTTGGTTGTTGGATGACGCCGTGAAACCAATATTTTGGTATGGACAGGTAGTCGTTGTAGCGGGACAGTTCTCTTGACCTATTACCACACCCAGCGCACAAATGAGCAGCAGAGACTTCATCATAGATATCTACAATACAAAATATAGCTTTATTATATTGCCTTATCAACAATTATGGGGTAAAAAGTTCAACCACGCACATGTTCAATCAAATCACTGGTTCTAACAGCAATGTTGAAATACCTGTCGGAAATTACTTATTTAGGAACCTGCTAATATAAGTCGCAATTATAGTTATCACAGATGAAAACCAATTTCCCAAAGGGTCCAACGCTAAACTATACAGAACACTGGCAATTATCTTGAATGTCCAATCGGCAAACACTTTACAAGATTGATATAGAACTATCCAACTATTACATTCCTGCAACATAAATATTCAACTGGATAAACGGTCTTGAGAAGATTTTCAAACTTTCATCCAGTACATATTATTGACTTTTCTATCGGCCATTTCTATTTGAATTCTCCTTGACTTTTACTTCTCATCTTTCAAACGATCTCCTTGACAAATTGATGCTAAATATTAGTAGTTGTACTGCGAAAAACATCGAAAGACGATGGTCAATTACATTACAATACAACGAAACTTAAAACATTGTCACCAGAAATGTAAACAAAAAGAACTGAAAAGCAACTAAGGTAAACTTTGCCCCAAGGACTGACACCTAGTTTTAATTTCATTTACTGAAAATTAAATATAAAACGTTTCAAAATTGAAAGATCATGTACTTTTTATGGTCAGCGGAGACACGAACTAATTTGTCAGTAATAAATCAAACGTAAGGAATCGTCACCAAAGACATAGAGAAAAATCGTTTGATTTTCAACAATTTTATGGAGAAAATGTGAACTTATTTGTATGCCACACAGCATACGCTCTAACGCACAATAAAGCCCCCTTGTATGCCACACAGCATACGCTGTAACGCACAATATAGCCTTATTTGTATGCCACACAGCAAACGCTCTAACGCACAATATACCCCCCTTCCCCGGACATCGATTTATTCTGTTTTAAATAGCCAAATCTTTGTTAGGGTTGTTGGTTTTTTTTAGTTTATCTACTACTAAAAATCCAGCGACAATATCATTCAAACCAAGGATAAACTTTGCAGGTAGGTAATTTTTCTTGAAAATAAACAAAATTTGTTTAGATTTCCACCAAAATATTTTGGTTGATATCTGAATTGAATAGGTAAGCTGTAAATGATATCTGAATTGAATAGGTAAGCTGTAAATGATATCTGAATTGAATAGGTAAGCTGTAAATGATATCTGAATTGAATAGGTAAGCTGTAAATGATATCTGAATTGAATAGGTAAGCTGTAAATGATATCTGAATTGA
>JARWCS010344474.1:0-11376 GCA_034783895.1 Geukensia demissa | reverse complement strand
GGGTGTGGACATGTGTCCATTAATGAAGGCCTTTGGACATTCTGTAGAAGTTTGAGAATGACATGCTTTAGATGACTATCTCATGGACAGTCATACCACATCTACATTTGTAAACTGTTTTCCACAATGACATGATTGTTGGGACAACTTTTTCATTTGTACATTTGTGCAAGTGGGACATGATCTATGCACACAATTTTACCAGATATATCATGTAGGATGTAATACATTGTCTAAATTGATTATTTCTTATACAATGTACATGTATGTGTTAAAACAATTCAAAGAACTGAAAAAAATATTTAATTACAAATTTTAAAACCAACAATCTTATGCATGTATATAACAGTGTAAAACCAAATAGAAACAAAACTTTAATAATTGTGTACATGTATAGCATGTAAAACAATATACATTTAAACCTACAAATGTACATCATCATACCAAATCAATCACACACACAAACACACATAAATAAATCTTGTATACATTGTGTAGAAGTATTTATTTATTGCAAGTTTGCTGTATAGGCTTTAATGAAACTTAATTTTTTATGCTTACCATGGTAAAAAGGTACACATTAAGTGAATATTGTAAACACCCTGAACATGTATTGACAAAATTCATAAAAGTAACTAGAAAATAAGAAAGGATGACTAAGTACCGTTACATTTTATCAAAAAACTTTCTGCAACATGTACCAATTCTGAGTTTTTTAATTTAAACCAAAAACAATAAAATTTAAGATGAATCAAAATTAGTTTAAAATCACAATTTTTTTGCAGTTAATAAAAATTACCCGTATAATATATCCTATACAGTTATGTCTGTCACAATATATAAAACTTTTGTCATTTTGCAGTAATGCAGCAAAGAACCTGAATGCACCTGAAAAATGATATGTGATGATATCAGATTTGTCCACATATACATGTGCCTCAACATTACGATTCCTGCTGTCTTAATCGCTGCAAAATAATTCAAAGATATCAAAGGCTACATGTAGATATTTTGTTTTAATGTGTATGCATCATCAAAAGACTATTTAAAAAATGTTTTTTCTTCACTCAGCATCACATTTTTGTACATGTTAATATATTTGTTACATGTGGACATAAAGTACAAAGAAAAACAAGGCACAATATCACAGAAGCTTACAAGACTAGTTCATTAATAATTCTGACAATAAACACCATGAAATTATACAATGAGCAAATCTTCTTCTGAATCATTTGTCAAGTCTACTTTATCTTTGACCCCAGATAATTGCGGGGGTAACAAAGCACAGTTACATTTACCAACTAATGGCGCAATTCTATCATAATGATTTCCATTAGTATGACACAAAGTGATATAACAAAGGTCAAAACAATTTACATCTGTTTGTTTAAATCTTGGTGAAAAAAGCAACCACCTATAGCATTTTCCTGAATGATCAGGAGACAAAATGTAAATGTCCCTTTGAAGTAAGGTGGCAGCTCCATATATTTCAGCTTGTGTTCCCCAAGTTCCTGTCCTTCTCATGGCTTTAATATGATAATGTATCGATTTTCCATCAATAAACTGTTCGAAATCTTTGGGATACTTCTCCATCAGGTCAACCACAGCTTGCCGTATTTCTTCATGGCAAGATTCAGTGTTGTATATAACTTTACTTAAAGCACGGAAGAAACAATTTCCGTCGCCTTTTATGTAATCCACTTGTCTCCCTTCTGGCTCGATCATATCTCTGATAATGTTGTAGGCTGGATAACTTGGGGTTGCGGTAATTCCCTCTTCAGAATCACTACTATGTCTTGAACCTTCTCCTTTTGTTTGAATTTTTGCCTTTGTACTTTTATCAAATTTTAGATCACGGTCCATGATGCCATTTTCTTCATCAGAAAATTTATAACCATGATTTACACTGAATGCTGAATCTTTATCATCTTCAATAAGGGCATATTTGTCTTCTGGTTTGTATCTTGATGACCTTGAAGGAAATGATAATGGCGGTTTTTCATTTCTATAAAGAATATCCGACTCACTTTTTCTATACAAATCACTGTCATAAAGCCTTGTATAAGGTGATGCTCCTAACAATTTATCTTCTTCCTTACGCCTCTTTTCTGAACCCGATACAGGAGGAATATCTTGATTCTGTGATCTACACAAGGTTGAACGCCCAGGAGAAGGCAGTGGTGACACAAAAGTGCAGTCAGTCTCTGGACTTGAAGACCTTCTTAAATCTACAGAATAAGGTTCTGAACGTTTGTTGGACCGCGATCTTCTTGTTCTGACATTGGGACCATTATTATTTAAATTTCTCATGGTGAAAGGATAAATTTCACAGTCTGAGTGATCAGAAAAACTGCTATCTGGTAATTCATCCCCTTCATCTGATAAGTCTATAAAATCGTAACTATTTTTCCTGATACCATTTTCCCTTATATCCAAAGGTGCAGATCGTCTAGTATATCGATTATCCTGGTCATCAGGAATTGTAATCACATGTTCGACTGGTATTTGAATCATCCTATCTCTAGAGTCATGCACCACCCTCCTAACTGGCTTTGAAAATTTCCCATTGGTTGTTCTAGTACATGATTCAGGAGTGTACATTCTCCTTTCTGGTATTTCATTTCTGCGACTAATATGATCATCATACCCTAAATCCTCATCATCATCAAAAAAGTCATGGAACTGCAGTCCAGAAAATGCTCTATGTAATCTAGAAGCAGAGTAGTCATTGACTGAAGGGTATATTCTTTGTGCAGAACGCTGAACTGGTTCCCAGATACCAGGCATGTCATATCTAGTCAATGATGGTCTGGGACATACTTCATACGTATCTCTTGGTAACAACCGCCCTGTCCTATCGATTGTAATTGGATCAAATGCTCTCATTGCGTATATCTAAAAAATAATAGAGAATAAAAACAAGGACAAAAATAAAACGTATGACTTTAGTAACTACATGTACAGAGCACTAAGGTGTAGCCTTAATGTTTATCCCTGGTATATTCATAGATTATTTTTTCTCTCACTTTCCAACCAAAATATTTTTAGTTACTAATATATACTAAAAAAAGTATTATAACCAAATTTTTCCCCTATCAAAGAACAGATTAAATTTTTTCAAGGTCTATGCTGATTAAATTTTCTTTCAGTAAAAATAAGGGCAAGAATTTTTGAAAATTCCATGCCTCATCCACCAATCTTTATGGCAAATAACAGGTATGTATATTTCATTGTAATTGGAATACAAAATTATCAATGTTAAATCTCACAAGTTTGTTAAACAAATATGGCACAGTCATGTGCAATGTAAATACATACTATATGTGTATAAATAATAAAATAAATGTTCATGTGCATATGGTCCTGTTAGATGTGAATAGCTTGCATTTTTACAATGTCCAATATTTGTCCCAGTTCCAATAGCCTGTGTGACTAATGTGAGAGAAATGTGCAATTACAGTTCAAACCAGCAACATGATCTGTATTAACATGTTTACTTTTGTTCAAGGGTTATCAACCTTGTTTTGTTGAATGCCTTGAGCTTTGTGTATTGTTTAGATGTATTGTGAGTAATAAATGTTATTTTCAAACAATGACCTTTGGGCCTCCTACAAAAATGTCAATTATTCTGATCAGCAATAACATTTTGTCTCTTAATCATTTTTGTTTATGTGGTGGCCCAGTCCAGCCATTTCTAGTTGGTCAAATGAGAAAAACCTATATATTCTGACTTGCCATTTTCACTGTACAATTCTCTGGAATTTGTGTTTAAATATTGTGCTGGTTTGTTTTTATTCCTGTTTTTTTTTGTAACCCGGGATGCTTCTGTAATTTGTATGATTATATTTAAGAGTTATTTCCTACATTTATGCAGACAGTGTTTCAAAACAGCTGTAATGTAAGAAAACCTCAAATATTGCCATTATTCAAAAAATCCATAATATTTACCAAGAGAAAAAAATTAGCCTGATGTGCATTGATAAAAATAAACAAAAATATTGATTTTTGCATTAAATTTGTAGCTGAAATAAAATTTAGACAAAATAAAAACCCAATTTTCACCTTTATAACTATATCAATATACCGTTGCATATGGGAGACAACTTACAAATCCAGAGATACGAAAATTAACCTCATTCCTTAAATTCTTCCGAAGACAAAAACATGACCAATGACCTTAATTATCAAACTCCGAAACAGTGGTGACACATCCTAGCTTTGGCCAATAACAATTTACCCCACTGCCGCAAACCCTATCAAATTTTTGTTTACGTGGGAAATAAAAGCATTTCTGTTTTAACCTTATTGGATGAAATTGACGTAAATTTCAGTTACATGTTACTGCATTTACAAACATTTTAGAATAAAACAGCATTGAAAAAAACCAGGCAGTAGAAAAAAAACCTGTTTTTATCTCTAGTAGGTGCAAATAACGTCAGCAATAATGTGACGATGCAAGACATTAAAAAGTTCAGGAAAATGCAACAATAAAAAAAGGATCTTTATTTTCAGTTTTCTAAAGTTCCACACGGAATAAAGGGTGCATCCAGTCAGAGACAAAAGGGCTTGTACATGTAGCAGCGATTTTAAGCTGAGGTACCAGCATTGACTGCTGTTTGGAGCTTGCTTTATAATAAATATTTTGGTAAAAAGATAAAAAACTTATTATTTTTGAGTATAATAACAAACATACATATAAATTTGATATATTTATGGAGGACGGATGGACTGTGGCCGAAAAGACTGGGGGACAGATCAACATGTTGCCAGAGCAACAGTGTGGATGAATCGAACTGAAATCCTCTAAGGGTACGGTAAGTGCAGGGATGTTTATAGACACATGTATATATACATATCCCTGGTAAGAGTAAAAGGGGCTAGACAACCCATCTAGTGTGGGTCCTTATGCACAACATTCTGTAATAGAAGATGTCACAAAGAAATGAAAACTGGATGGAGAATATTTACACTCGACAGTCATAATGTGTACAAGTATAAAAGTATATGTCGACAGAAGGCATGTAAGTAACTTCATCTTCTTTTAAAATCTGCCTTATAACGACAAATTTACTTTTTCAATTAGATGTAAATCTCAGTAAAATACTTACTCAGCTTACTGGTTTGTGATCGATGTCCTTCTTCTATGCTAATTCTATCCCTTTGACAGTAGATTTGTGACAGTGACTTTGTGTAATTTCTGACTCATTAAATCGTGAATATATATCAATCCATTCCTTTTAAGCATACACAAGGAGTTTGATCTTCGTGATTCATTGAGAAACTTCTTGATAAATCGCCAAATTGTAAACAGGTAAACATCACGTGACCACCATTGATTATTAACAAAAAAGAAACAACTTCGGAACTATAATGCCAAATTTCCGTAATTGTGAAAAAGGGGTCCAACTTGGGAGTAATATACTACATATTCCTCCCAGGTCCAACCTAGCTTTTGTTATATATGTTTTGAAGCTGGATCTTCCATTAAAAAAATTATATATATATATATTTTAAATCATACAGTACAACGAAATTTTCCTTTTCAGAAACAAAGAATTAAAAAAAGCAGGGATGTATATAGATATACGTCCCTGAAAAAAGTAAAAAAAATAATAATTTCAGAACTGGTGTCAAAAAGTATCTTTAATAAGATCAAATAAAGAAAAATTTTATTAGTGACTTCATTAAGTATATATCTATTATTAAAGTTTCAATATGTAACCAAGCCTGCCTAAATTATGGGTCGGTCACATTGTTCGATCATTTTCAATTTTTTTTAGCCTAAATTGCTTTAAAGGACCCCATTGGATATGATCTGTAAAGCTTTTATGGGCCATCCTAGGTTAAATATCAACCTTTTTTACATACTTTAACGGCTAAAACTTGAATTTTAACATTTGTCCTAGATACATTTTTTGCTAGTTAATTTTTAATGTATCAACACAAATGTGAACTCAGTTATGTATGAATTTAAAAAAAGAGTAAATGTTGCGTGATGGTTTTAAAACAAAAATACAAGACTAAATGATTTTTTTTTGTCTTTCATCATCCACGGACAAAGACCCTTTGGGTCGAAAATTTGGGAGACAAATTTTATTTTTATTTTCTTTGTGTTGTACATTTGCATTGTTTACGTTTGGTTTGTTTTTACCTTTTAAATGTGGCTACCTTTTAACCCTAATCATTTAGTCTTGTATGTATGAATTTCTTTGTTATAGGCAACTGAAGCTTACATTAAATATCTGAAAGATTTTGTTTCTTTACATGATCATTTTTAACGAACAATTAGAGTCAAACAGCACAAGATGCTGAATTAGAAATGAAATCTTTCGAAATTCAATAGGCAATTACTAAATTGCATAAGATATTAAAGCAAGAATGTATACTGATACTATTCTGCTAATATTATAATAAGATATAATATGAAATAAGAATGAACATAAAGTAATTCATAAACATAATAATATAACGTGATAAATAATTACATAAAGCTAAAACTATAATAATATATAAGGTCACCCCTGATGAGATATTTCACCTGGGTAATGAAACCAAAGAAAATCAAAACATTGTTTATACAAATATAATAATAAGTGTAGTAATGCAAAACAATGTCTGGTTGGAAATGCAAGTCCACCTCACAGATAGGTGGGTAATATGATCATTTTCATAAACAAATAAATCATGAATTAAGCACTAAGCTGAATTTTTGGTAGAAAGTGATTTGGTTATATGGTGGGGTGTAATGTCTAAGTCGCAGTTTTAATAATAATTTCTCTTCAAGTGAAAAGTTGAAATTGATTTGAGAATTAGTTTATATATTTTTTGTTTTATCAGTGTAAAGTATGTCAAAATTTCATTAAAAGTAAATTAAGGAGTAAATTTTTGTATGAAACTTATAGGGACTATAAGCATGTTATGAAATATATGTATGACTGCATACTGTAGATATTATTTAACAGAGCAAGGTCTCTAAATTCCAAGTCCATTTCCCATTACAATGTCAGAGACTGTTGTTCCCTTTTATTTAACTACACTGGAAACAACAGGCAAATGAGACAGGTCACCAAAGGTTGGAACTTGTTTGAATGTGGCAGGTCACTTTAAATCATAGGATAGGTCACAAGGTCTCCTCAAAAACCCCTTAAGGTCGCATGTCAAATTTCACCCTCCCGGAGTCTCCCTATTCTTCCAGAATCTAATTATCCAAACAAATTTTTTGGAAAAGACCAAAAGCCCACTCCTTAGCTAATTTTTACATCACTTAATTACTCAATTTGTACTCTCGGTACATTTTTCTAACGTTACTTTATTGACTCTAAGTTTTAAAATTGAAGATATTTCAAAGAATGTAATACCAGTATATTCTTCTTAATATTGCTCATTTGAAACAGTTTCATTTATTCATTTTTTGATAACAGAATGTTTCATTCAAAAACTAAGTGAAATGTTTCAGGTTGTGTGATGAATATAGGATCGAAATTCAAAATTTTTCATTGCAATATTTTTTCTCAGACTAATTTATTTTGACACCCGTAAGTCTAATGGACTGATCTAAGCTAATTCACATTAGAATTTTCATTGTATGAGTGTTTCAACAGTAAGATCTTTCACAACTTTATCATGATCTTCAGATGACTTCATCAACAATATTTCACACCAAAAAAATCCAAAAGAACTAAAGTTAATTTGGTGTGTCCTTGTTTAACTGAAGTACTTCTGAGATACAACCGCAGCATATTGACATGCGAAAGGTGAACAAATGAACCTTTGGGTAAGTGTGGACATAGTATTTTGTTGGACACAATAATGAGCTAGACACAGTAATGTGCTGAACACAGTATAGTGCTGGACACATCAAATGCTGGACACAGTAATATGACAGGATAAGTGATCATTTTGACCTATATTACCCACAAAACCGGTGTCACTTTTGTTAAAATTTTCATAAGGAATCATTTAGAGAAAACAATCAAAATCAGATGAAAAATTTTTTTTTTCCATATTATTCAAAATTGAATTCCTCTACCCACCCCCACTTTGACCCCTTTTAGCTAAGAGATAGTGAAAATCCATTGACATAGTCCTGAAAGCTCTGATCAAATGCAAAAAATTTCTCATCTGCTGCAAAAACACATTTTTAACCTTTTGACCCCTTTTATACAAAAATCGGTAAATGCTACAAATAATGCTTTGAGTAACTCTTGTTGCATTTTTCATGAGAAATCATTAGGAAAAAACCCAATCAAAATCAGATTAACATAAAAATTTTTCCTTAAATTCTTTTTTCCATATTTTATGAAAAATTGTAACCCCCCACTTTGACACTTTTAGCTCAAAAATGGTAAAAGATAGAGAAAATCTGTTGACATATTATTGAAAGCTCTCATTGAGAGGAATCAAATGCTGAAAACTCCATCAAAATCAGATGAAAAATAAAATTTCCCTTCTCCTGCAAAATTGTATTTTTTTGTAATCCTTTGACCCCTTTTATATAAAAAAACCAGTAAATTTTACAAAAAAAATGCTAAGGGTAACTTTTGTTGCATTCTTCATAAGGAATCATTTGCAAAAAAACCCATCAAAATCCGATGAGAAATAAAAAAGTTTAAAAAGTAGAGCATGGCAACCTTTGGACCCAATTTATCTCAATAACAGAGATATAGAGATAGGTCATGATGTTTGTGGCCTATTATGTTTGCTTTTCCATGGGGAATACAAAAAAAAAACAACATCAAAATTGGACAAAAAAACAACTTTCATTTGAAAATTAAAACAACCCCTTTGGACCTCCTTAAAAAAACGTGCGGGGCTAGATCACCCAAAATCAATCCCAACATGTAATTTATATTGAGTATCATTGTGTTAAAATTTCAAATGGATCCAAATAATAATACAAAAGTTATTCAACGGAAACCTAACTGTCTAAAGAAGCCGATGCCGACACCGACACCATAACATAATACTACCAAAAATTTTCGCGGTCATATAAAAAGTGTTCTGTATGTATGGTATTAGCAAACATACAAATCGTCAAGGTCTTCCTACTAGTCAGTGCACAGTTATATACCTAGACCTTCTGGAATTTTGGCATGAATAGTACAAGATCTCTCTTAAAATGAAAGCAACCAACAAAATATAATCACAAAGCCCAACAGTCCATTTCTAATAAGTTGGGTTATATAAGTACTAAGTAGCTTTTTTAAGCAGTTTCATCGGGATGATCATGGGAGATATTCTCTTCATGGTCCTATGAAGAGTATAAAATGTAGATTTAATATATACTATACTGTATTGTCCACTGCCACATGGAAAAATGGACCGATTCAGAAATTCAACATCCGTCCTCAAAAAAACGCATTGCGCGATCTCAGCGTTCTATTAAATGACGTCTTAACCAATGAAAACCAACCAGAACAATGACATTCCCAGAATTCCATTGCATTTCTGAAATGGTCCATTTGCTGCTTTCTGTTGCTGACCATGTACAGTTCAAAACCCTTCAAAACGAATAAACTAAACAACTAAAGAAATATAACATTTATTCAACAAAATACATTTAACATGTGTATACAATATATCATATTTTGACATGTATAATATTACCATAGGAATAACTTAAAATTATTATCATAAAAATGTATATATAAGATTCTTTTGACAAATCTAATTTTTTTTTATTTTCTTATATCATATTTGTCTAGCAACAAAATTAAAACTCATAGTTAGATTCATATTGTGATCTTTAAGCATGTATAAAGCTTATCTCATTTAAAACAATTTTACAGTCCAAATGTTTGACAAGGCTTTAGTTTTACAATGGCCATCAAGATGAAGTTAATGAATCAAAATAATTAATAATGCTCAAGACATACTTTCAGCTTGATTCCATCACTTCAAATTATATATTCTAACACTAAAAAACATTGACATATGAGATAATCAGTTTCCCTTGAACTTGAATGTGTATTAAAAAAATAATTGCTTGAAAAATTATGCAATTAGTACAAAACTTTTATGGACTTGTGCCAATTACTCATCACCTGAACAAGAAAAATTCTTTTTTTAAAATGCTAGCATAAAGGAGACGAATGTATTTGGAAAAAGATGAATCATAAGTAATAAAAAAGAACAAAAGCAACACAGTGATTTTTGAAATCAATGCCTTTTGCCACTCAAAGCACATAAAATACATCCAAGATTTGACAGCTTATCAGGTCTTAATTTAGTTCATAATGATCAATGATTCAGGTTATACTCAATACAAGAAAAAAAAATGAAATAAAAATCTTTCATTTAAAACCTACACCCAGACTTAGACAGAAATTGTAAGCATAATTGAGTTTTCACATCCCCAAAATCAAACCAAGATCTTTATCAAAAAATAAATTCTCTTCGGCATGTTCAATTATTTCTAGAGATTACTAACAATCAAAATGCCATTATTCAATGCGAGGATGATGGTTGATTGAAGGCACTTTTTCAAGCCCTACCTCACATACAATTTTAATAATGTCAAAAGCTAGTTTAATCCTTATTTAATTAATAATTTATACAACAATAACAATAGGATATAACTTATACTACTGTATCTGACTAGAGATTAACAACAACAACAAGAGTATATATTGTTTATGACACAAAGCATATCACAAATCTAAAGGTACTACTTTCTATTATAAATCCAATACAATTTTGATTTTCTCACTATATCAGCAGATTTGTCAGAACCAGAATGTCAATAACACATGGTCATAGCTTTACTTTATTCCTTGATACTGGTTCATGTTTTAAAAAAACACAACATACTGCTAACACTACAGTTATAGGAATATAAACTAAAGGTAGACATAGAAAAACTAAACATATGGTGCAGAACATGAATTCAAAAGTGAAAAATAACCATTTAAACAAGGCCCATTTAAAAATCATGCAAATGATGATACACTGAAGATGGATATATGTATAATTATAAATTTTGTGTCCAATTTTACAACAAACTGTTAAAAATAACACTTATTTTGTGAAAGAAATTTTTTTTCATGGAATGCAAAATTAAAAAAAGGTGGTGGAGAAGGGCAATTATTTATGCGGAACTCAAAAATCGTTTCATTGCACTGCAAATAAAATTGTGAATAAAAATGTTTAGAAGGCTGCAAGTGAAATTTTTACTTTAGGCTATAAGGTTCCAAAGAATATATGAACCCATTTCAAGCAATGTTAGTTGATGTATCACTAATAATTGTCACTTTCCTGATACATTCAAAGAATTATACTGGATCATTTGGTATTTGTTGAATATTGGCAAAAATGCAGTCACATGACTTGAAATTTGATGTTTCAAACACCAATTAGGCACAAAAATTAAAGAAACAT
>JARWCS010344463.1:0-11376 GCA_034783895.1 Geukensia demissa | reverse complement strand
CCTTTAGTTCACTAGATTTCCGTGGGGCAAGAAACAAGTTCTTACAAAAAACAGTGCCTTGCATTTCTATCTTTTATCAATCAGATTGTTGACAAATAGAAAAATGTAGGAGGAGTTCACGTCACAAGAAAGTGTGACGGACGTACAGACGGACAGACGGGGGTAACGACAATATCCCCGAACTTTCATTCGAAAGTGCGGGGATAAAAACAATGATTGTAAATGCCTAAATTTCACCGAGACATTTTTATCCTGAGATGAATTGAGAGATTTGATCCACTTTATGCATAGATGTAGAAAGCTTGCTAGTAACCAGGGTAAATGTTTAGTTAATTTAATATTTGAACTTTGTAAATTGGTTAAAAAGTACAATTATAACCTAATATTTACAGTTAGTTTTTAAAAAGAACATTAAATGATCTTGTATGAAGCTGCATTAGAATTTGATTATCTGGAGTGGCATTTCATTATTCAACGTTGGGCCAATTTTTTTTATTTACTAAAGGTAATATTTTGCAAATCTTGAATTACTGAAATTTTAAAAAATATTTGTGTTTAAGTTAGCAATAGTGGACTGAATTTTAAATCTCAAGATATTGCTATTTCACTTCAGATTAAGGAAGGGTATAAATGTTTTAGTAGCAACACCAGGAAGACTATTGGACCATTTACAACACACTGGAAGTTTGTCATTAAAAAGAGTCAAATGGCTGGTATTGGATGAGGCCGACAGGTAGAGGGTTATATGTAATATAATGCAGACAGTCATTGACTATTTGATTTTCCCAAACAATTTATGTTCCAATGAAAATTTTCTAATTAATATCAGGGTTAAAGTTTCCCAGTTTTCATCTTGGCTGTGTACAGTTGCTTTTAAGTTTTGTCTCTTCATTAATACTTTATTTCTGTAATTTTTATGAGCTTACACTACAGACTAACCTTGGCGTTTGCTGTCAAAATTTTATGAAGTTGGAAAAAATCAGAGAAATTGTATGCGTACATATCTTTTATTTTCATTTCAGAATGTTAGAAATGGGTTATGAGAAAGATATAGCGGAAATAATAAACTTCCTCAATAAGGAGTCTATGGACAGACAGACTATTATGTTGTCTGCCACATTAACTGGTGGTAAGTCCATGCTTTAATTATATTTTGAGATAGTCAAAAATTATATACCTGAGAAATAACAGTAAATACCAAGACTTTGCTGCTAGAATATTTCAATGTCACAGTTACATAGAATTTTTAACTCCGATATTTCATTTATAGACTAATAACTACTGTTCTAACATATGGTAATAGCTTTCCAGAACTTGTCAAATTTTCGGGTTTTGTCAGTTCTTGATGTAATCTATAAAAAAAGTCCACATTTTTCATGATTTCCGTGTTTTTCCTATGCTATAACAAAAAATAATACTGAAACCAATTTTTTTAATGATTCTCATTCATTTTTGGGAATAAATAATAAGGTCACTCAGAAAAATGCTAAAAAAAATTAAATTTTCACAAGAGAGCTTGTATATCTGTAATTTGTTGACCTTACCCCACATTGTGCTTCAACACACAGATGTAGTGTCGTCGACATCTAGCAAAGAATTCCGCTCAAACTGGTGCTCGGGGTCGTCTTGAAATTACTGTGAGGTGCGAGTTTTTACTCCTTGTTGAAGGCCTCACTGTGACATTGAGATGAAGAACAGCAATCAAAGCACTGTTCCTTTGCTTGGAATTTACTTGTATATTTGAGGTTTTTTGTGTCATGAATATTTACACCATATCCCCCTTTTTATATGTCATCAATTATTCACTGTATCGCGATACTTTTGGTCATGATATGAACGATACAATACATTTAACTGAAGTTTAGATACAATACAAGTAAAAATAACCCCTTTTCCAAGAAATAATGTGAACACAAAATAAAAAGGACCTGTCTCAAGGTGGATAATCAATTTTATCTTGGGAAGCTTAATTTTTGTCCAAGACATACATACTGACCAAAAATCATAAGGGTAACTGATATTCACTTGTACTGAAGTGCCTTAAAAAATCTTCCACCACAAAGTGGGCTCTAGGAGGGTACAGGTCACAAAGTCGTGTTAAAGAATGACCTCAGGTCACTTTTAGGCAAATGAGACAGGTCACCAAAGGTTGGAGTCCTGAAGTCTCACAATGCCTTTCACTATCCTGCAGAGGATATATAGAATCTAACACCACCAAAAGTGTAAGATGAGGAAATCTCAGACACCCTCGGGTAAGATTTCTATCATTCTCTGACGAAACTTGCCGAGTCGTGATATTTTTTGTCTTGTACTTTTGGTGGTGTTTGATTCTTTTTCTCTTATTTTCAATCGTAAAAGCACATAACAAAGCCTGAAAACCATTGTTTCTATTATGCAACGTCACAGAAATTAATGAGCGCGTGCAAAAGTTTGCACTTTTGAAAAACAGACATGTTTAACTTACAAAATTAATATGCTACAACGAACGTTGAATTAATTCAACATTTAATATTATAATAAGCCTATACTAATACCCAAATGAATTAAAATCACAACTGAATGGATGATATGGTAAATATCAAGGAAAATGAATTTTGCCGGAATAAATGCGTGTAGCTTGTCTTCCACCCCCACCCCTGTGTAAGACAGAGAAATCTTGACTAGTCAAAACCAGGGATACCATTGTCCCATATGTGAGAAATATTTTTCTTCTCTCTTGGTTTTCAATTCTATTACAATATACATTTGTTTACAAGTTTACCTTATCCTTAAATATTAGACAATATTTCTAATTTAATAAACTTTTGAAGAAAATTAAACATAAGTGTTATTTAAAAATAATTACAATTGACTGCTAACTGTAATATTAAAATTAATTACTGTAACAATTGACTGCTAACTGTAATAAAGCATATCATTAAATTTAAATACTTGTTCATGTATAGCCTACCTTATCTCCTGTCTATGTACATAGTATTAGTGATTTAATAGGGATTAATATGTTTTGTAAACAAAACTTAAAATATACATGTGGCACTAAGTAAATGTTATAATTGAGGACGTTACCTTACGTCAAATTTTACTTACTTTAAGGTCAAGGTGGTTTTAATTTTTTTTTTCTTTTATTTCATTTTCTTTGCTTAGCATAACAAGGGAATTAAATCTATTATCTATTATTAAGAATTTTTGTTTTTTATTGATTCAAAGAAATAAATATTTTGACATACAGTGGTGAGAACGTTAATAAAATTTTAGACAAAAGAGATCGATTAAGAAGCTGACAATTGGCTTTTTAACTTGTATTTATGCCTTTTAAAAAAAAACCTTTTGTTCATAAATTTAAAAATAATAATATTTTCATTCTTGAAAACTTGAAAATGAATTGAAAAATTTTATTTATTTTTCTAACATATAACAATATAAAAAACTAAATATAACCTCAATTGCTTTCATTCTTAAAACTTGTCAATAATTGCAATAATGTAATCCATTAATAGCTGACTAATGCACTTATAACACATAACACAGTATACTAACATACCAGGCAGTGGTCAATGGCTACCTCCAGATGGGATATGAAAATCAAAAGATATGGGGTAAATGTCAGAGATACTGCACTCCAGCCACAAGTAAAGCAGAGTAATTTACAAATCTAGAGGGAAAACACTACTTTTTCCAATTATTTTATCAAAAGTAGACTTAAGTTTCCAGATGGAGACCATTAAAAGACTTCTTGTGGAAGATTTGACCCTTTTGTGTCCACTTTGACTTGATAACCCTTCTGACACTGTTGAAATACATATAGGGAATGTTGAGTGCCTCCAAACATGTTCAACCCACTACATTTATTATGTGCCTGTCCCAAGCTGGGAAGTGGATGTTGTTTTTAAGTTTTACTGTCACTTGTGTTACATTTCAAAATTGATTGTTACATTTAAACGTCATCACTTAACTTTTGAGGCATTATACAGCTTGCATTACTGTGAGGTTCTCTGTCGATTGTTGTAGGCCTTACGGTAACCTGTAGGTGTTTGTAATTTATATGTTTTGGATGGCTGTCTCAGACAATCATACGACAATTCCTTTTTCTATTTTAATACTATTGACAGGATGAAAATTTTGATAAGACATTTTAATTGTTACTACAAAGCATTCTAAACTAAGTCTTGTGTTGTTCATCTTCCCAAGTTAAGGGTTTTCAGTGCTCCAAGATCGTAGTGGTCTGAAAACCCATGACTAGGAAAGATGGATGTTGTTCAGCATTGCTTAAATTATACTTTTCTAGTTCTATTTTTGTTTTGTTCACAGTTTATTGATAATTCCACCATTCAATTAAAATTCATTAAAACTTTAGTCTACTTTTGATAAAATGATCGGAAAAGGTAGTGTTGTCCACCTGATGATCAATCGCAATTGATATTGATTGACTCTAGCCGATATTGTAATCATTGATTACAAAATATTCAAATTGATAAATTGTTTGTTTACTTTAATAATAAATATCATATTTCTCATATTAAGCACCCAGCGCTCTTAAAAAAAAAGTATCAAAATTTTGCACATATTTTTAAGACTGTTATTTTCATGCAACAGTATTTACAACATTGACTTTGATTGGACAATCCATTTTTCATGTTGTCAGAGAAACTGATTAAGCTAAAGACCTTTATTTCATATTTAAAATTCTATAGCTTGAACATGATTTTATTTATCTGCATTAGAATAAAATAAAAAATATTGTATTTGAAGATAATTTATTTTTTATTTAATAGTAATCCAGATACATACTACCGGGTATGTACCTGTACCTTACATTGTATGCTTATTCGGCCAATGCATCTATACCCTATGCCAAGCTTTTCTGGAATGCGAATTTCGGGCTTAATTAAATTATATGTGCGTTTCCGCCTTTGAATTTATTTTAAATCAAAAGAAAGAATTATCCCATGGTTAACGGTTCATGCTTTACACTATGCAAAAGTGATTTACATACTATTATCTGCCCCTGAATTTCTCTACAGGGATTTAACGTTGAGGGTTGGAAATCTTTGTTTTTTGCGGGAGCGCTGAAGTTTGACCTAGATAAAGTAATTTGAAAAATTGCGCTCATTTTTTTTATTCGGAACCCCCCTTATGATACATATCAGAGGAATTACTTTTAAAATCCCATTCAGGCGCACCACTAAGAATTTTTGCAGGTAAATTAATCCTAGTTCCTAGTTAAATTACTTAATTATTACGCAATGTTGACAATGTATACTCCCGATACCACTTCCAGCAAACAAATGGCTAATTTTATAATGTAAAATCCCCGTAGAGAATTAAAAACTCGGCACAGCTTAAAACACATCGCGATTGCTGAAAAGTATTATTGCAAGTTACTTGCACTTTTTTCAATCTACAAAATTAACACTCGGTAGACAGTTTTTCTTTCACAACGAGCAAACTCTGACATAGAGTATAGTTGTTACATTTGAATATCATGATTTTTTATTTTTTGGGGTCTTTAACATCTTGCTGTATGGTGTGGATATGTGTTCATTATTGAAGGTCTTAGGGCAGTCTGTAGATGTTTGGAATTTACACGTTTGGGTAGCTGTCTCACACATAAACATACCACATCTCCTTTTTCTAGTATTTGTACATGTACTAGCTGTTAAATATAATAAATGCTAATTTGATAGCCTCAAAATTATACAACTTTTTGTCACATATTAAATTATACAATTTTTTGTCACTAAAATCATATTACTAATCTATTTGCTAAGAATGCAAGGTTCATGAAATATGATCATACAAAATGCAAGTATGACCCCTACCTGAGGAACGAAAAAATGACCCCTACCTGTGAGTAAATCAGCTGACTTACTTATCTATCTTCCAAGTGTAAAATAAGTTCAATTGTTACTACTATGTACACAGTGACACAATCATTCCTTAAAAATAATGTCAAAATTTGTGATAAATATGCTCATCTGCTTGTTTATCCTTGAAAACCACAACAAAATTCCCTTGTACAGTTTACAGTTAAATATATATAATTTTTAGATACAACTAAATGTACAGCTAAATATACATAATTTTAAAATATTTAGGTACAACTAAATTTCACAGAAACAAAGTTAAAATTATTGATTGCTATATTTGTTTCCAATTTTTTACATGGTCAATATTAAAATAGTTCAAAGTTCTCTGATAAACAAGTTGGAACCTTTAGTCTTTTCTCATGTTAGAAAATCATTAAATTAAATGTGTTTACTGACTATATGGCTTTGAAATATATAATTATAATCTTTTATTCAAAAAATGTTATTACAAAAATCCAATATTTTGCTTTGTTTCATACATGTAGCTGAATTAGAAAAAGTCAGCCATTATCCCTTTAACTTTGTATTTATCAATAAAATGAAAAAAAACAAATTGCTAGCAGGAAACAGTACAAGATGCATGTTTATGTCAAACTAGGTTTTTTTGTACATGCTATGCATAAATATGTATTTCTGAATCCTTATAAGAATATTTGATTGACTGTTGCTTAACATCCAACGGCAAATATTTCATGCATATTCAGCACGGGAACATAATAATAAATGATGATGAATGAATCCTTTTGCATTAGACCAACACACTGAGCTGGATTTTTAACTTGCTAGTTCATGAAAAAAAAACAGTTCGCAGGAAGACATGCCACTTTACCTACCTAGGCACATTATTCTGACTCTAGGCCGACCTAGTCTTTGCTCTTATTCCTTAATACTGCGTGCTTCACAGAGAAGCAGCAAAAACCAATTTAAATGTGTTTGGTTTGACCCAGGCATGGATCAAACCCACGACCTTCCGCACTTGAGGCGAGCACTCTGATGATTACACCACCGAGGCAGTATAATAATATTTGCTTCAGTTGTCTGTGAACCTGTGGACACTATGGCTAAATTTAGCAAGGAGACCTACTTATGAGACCATTATCACAAAAATCATAAAAAATTCAAATATGAAAAATTGCTGAAATTTTTTCCCAGCCAATTTTTTTCTTTAGGCTTTGTTCCTAATGTTTAATTTTGACAAAATCAGGAAATTTAAAATGTTAAATGACATCTTCCGTAATCCATGTAAAACAATTGTTGTGAACCAATTAATATGTTTTCCTTGATAGGTTTGTTTATCTGTTTGATTCTAGGTTTAAAGAAACACCCTTATTTCATGTGTTGCAAACCTTTTTTGAGCAGTATATATTACAAGCTTTAATTTCCAGTAAAAAAACTTTTATAAAATGCTAACCAGAGGGTGTGTGGCAACCACTTGTCCTTAAGCATATGTCTGCAGTTCTATTCAATATTTCACGTCAAAAGTTGCAATTTTCAATACATGTATATGATTTTGGATGATAGCTTGTTAGTAAAACAGCAAGTTAGTTAAAGAAAAAACATAACGAAACACTTGAAACAATTGTCATCAGAGGAAAAATTTGTAGGGGAAACACCAGAATTTTTGGCCTCTCTGTTCAGAAAACCTAAGTATATAAGTCATGCAATACTTTAGAATGGAAGCATAATATACACCAATGAATACTATACACCAAAAAGTACTAATTGCGTTATGCACTGTCATAATTTATCGTTCAACTTTGAAACTTTCTTCATTTAGACCAAAATGGCCTTTTGTCATCCAGTAATATATAATACATAATTAACACTAACTAAACAACATCCTCGGGTGTTTTGTTATAGCTTGTAATTTGTCAAAACTGTAAATATGCATTTTTCAAAACTATAAAGTAAAATGTTAAACACCATTAGTACTGTCACAGGACTATTAGTTTCTTTTGTGTTACAACACTGATAGTGGGCGCTACCTCAATTAAACTGAGATGCTCTGCAAGCACAGCATACTGTGAGTGCAGCAGTTTCACATGCAGGTGAAAGCTTTAAGTAAGTGTGGACACAGTAATATGAATGGATCAGTGATCATTCTAACCCCCGTTATTTTTAAAACTGCCATTACTTTTGTTGCATTGTTCATAAGGAACGATTTTGAAAACCCTGATCAAAATCAGATGAAAAATAAAAAATAAACAAATCATCCCAAATTGAAGTTTTGCCCAATTTGACCTCTTTTTTCTCTTAATTGGTAATTTTTTAATTCTCATCCGATTTCGATGGGGATTGTTTCAAATTGTTCCTTATGAAAAATACTACAAAAGTTACTTGAGCATTTTTTGTATAAAAGGAGTCATAGGGTTAAAAAATGTGATATTGCAGTTTTTTGTTTTGTTTGAATTTTGTAAATGAGAGCTTTCACGAGTATGCCAATGAATATTCTCTATCTTTTACCATTTAGGAAGAAAGCACCATACCATAATATTTTTAATGCTGAATTTATTAAAACTAGTCAATAGATTACATGGACAGTAAATTCTGAAAAAAATTAAAGACTAAACGAACAGTAAATATAATTTGTTATTAAAACATACCTTGTTTTATGTTATTTTAAAATGTGGATATATCACAGCATAAAATGACAAAAAATACAAATTTTTTACATATGTACCTGTCTGCAGAGTTTAGTCAAATCTTCAGGCGAAATTAAAGCATGTCATGCATATATAGAACAGGGATTAAAAAGTCTGTCAATTCATCATAAAGTCATAAAAATTTTGTTTAAAATATGAAAAAGCAGTGAGCTTTCACATATAACTTATGCCCCAAAGGCAGGTCGACATGAAAGTTACAAATAAATGCACTGAAAGAAAAAGATGTTTTTAAAAGGAAGTTGTATCATACTTACGTAAATTTGCAAAATTTGTTTAATAAGTCCCTAAATACAAAAAAATTTGGTCAACATTGAAATTTTTTAGTTCATATTCTCGGTATTCAAAGGTTATTAGTCTAATTGAAATTTGTTAAAATAGACTGAAAAAAGTGAGGACAATACAGTCCCTCCTTCAAAAAAGTTGTCATTCATTAATATGCTCTCATCCTGAATATGCATGAAATATTTGCAGTTTGATGTTAAGCAACATTCAGTCAATCAATCATAAAAGTGGTCTACTCTTCTGATTTCCTGCTAACTAAACTGGTCTACATCAAAGATTCTGACAAGTGAAAAACTGACAGCAAGCATCAAATTCTCGGCCAGAGAATGTGTATTTATAGATTATTATAATGTGTCAATGTAAAGTAGAGAAATACCATTGGTCAACTGACTGCAAATAAATACTCAGATACAGTGCCCTGGAGTTACTTGCCCCTACATTATATATGCACCTTAGTTTAATAGGTCAATGGTCAAAAACATGAGTACAGGATTGCATGTTTGTGTATTGTAACATTTACCTTAATATGAAAAAGATATCATTTGAAAGTATCAAATATATACTTCTTGTAAATGTAGGTTTCACAACAAGTGGGAACTGTATATCACAGGTTATCAACTCAAGTTATTCAATTTCAAAATATATAATAAACAAGCCTCTCAAAAGTTCATTTTTATTTTGAAATTAAATAATGCGAGTTGATAAGCGATATACAGCTCCCCAAGTTGTGAAACCAACTGTTTCTCTTATTATTAATTTTATTCTGCATGGCGTTGTCTTAATGTATGTGCGGAGCAAAATGTTGATATTCATTTTTCTGTGATGTTATCAGTTGGTATACAACAAATTGAAATCAAAACGACGTCACAAGCAAATGATGAAATCACAAAGCAAGACTTTACCAGATCAACCAATAGAAATGACCAAAAAACTAAATCATAGAGTAGGCCAATTAAATATGAGTATCTACTATAACACTTAGTGATAAATGTATACGTTTGGGTATGTACTTCAAATATCAGTTCACCAAATAGATAAAACACCCAGATCATAAGAGAAACAATTATCATGTGTGGAGGTAAAATAGAGAAATTCCATTGGTCCACCCACTGCATATAAAATCTCAAATACAGAGCCATAGAGTTACTTGCATCTACATAAATAATACTTCTATTAATAGGTCAGTGGTCAAAAACATGAATAAAAGATTGCATATTTGCGTATCCTAAAATTTAACTTAATATGACAAAGCAGCCCAGGTAAAGATATCATTTGAATGTATCAAATATTAACTTCTTGTAAAAATGTTTCAAGAAACAAATACAAGTATATACTGTTAACAATTTTCCTATCTATTACCTTGCTCCAGAAGAACATTTTTTGTTATATTTTATAGTTATTGAATACTTTCAAGGTATTAAAGTGCTGAAAAATTATATTGTGTTAGTCTAATACAATGATGTTTAAAAGGTGTTGTTTTATTTAAGGCACATTATTGCTGGTTTATGTTCTTACTGGCTTGAGAATTCTATTATCAGGCGACTATTCTGATATGAAAAAAATTATTGTTACATGGCAATCCAGCGATAAACAGATTATCGCTGGTCATCTTTACTCGATCTCTCATATCCATTGGCGGTCAGACCGAGTCACCAATCACTTACACAAGCGGTATATATGTGTTTTGCTTAATAATATTAATCAAACAAATGCACATCAATTATTCTACATAACAACACATGATAATATTGTCATTTGCAAACCAAGTGCTAAAATGATGATTCATTTGGTCTCCTCAATTGTTTTAAGGTTCAGCTATACCTCACATTAAAAACATGAGTTGACCATACAAATCATCATATCAGGACATGTTTTGCATATAACTTATATAACTGGTCTTCTTTTTTTAGATCAATTACATCTTTGAGACAAAGAGATGGATATCAGAGATCAAAAAGATGACAAACAACAATATTGCTGGTTTGCCATGTAAGTAGTAACCTGATTTTACTCATGACGTCAACGATCAAGGGAAACAGTGATAATTTTTTCATATCAGCATAGTTGCCTGATAACCAAATTATCAATATTAAAAAAAAATAATCTTTTTTAAAAAAGATACAAATAGATTGCCAAAATGATATTTATAGATTATCATTGATCTTCTTTGAAAGATTGATAATATCCATCGAGACTTTTACGTCAAGATGGATATGGAAGATCCAGTAAAGATGACAAACAATAATCTGTTAAGCGCTGGATTGCCATGTAATGCCACAACATCCTATTCTTTATGATGTCAAAGATCATTGGTTGATTGAATTTTGCTTAACGTCCAGTGGTAAATATTTCATGCATATTCAGGACGAGAGCATATAAATGCATGATGATGATGAATGAACCTGCTTTGTACTAGACCGACACACTGAGCCGGATTTTTAACGTGCTAGATCACGAAAGCAACAGTCCGCAGGAAGACATGCAACTTTACACAATTTTATTTTTATTTATTTATAATTTATTTTGACTCTGGGCCGACCAGTCTTTGCTCTTACTCCTAAATG
>JARWCS010344453.1:0-11377 GCA_034783895.1 Geukensia demissa | reverse complement strand
AATGCAACTTACCTAGATTTGAAGAAACCATTGAATAAATTTGCACAACTATTGATAATTTATCAACGACTAAGTAAATCTGATATTTTTTTAAGCATGGGCCAATCTAAAACATTTTGAAATATGATTAAATTGAAAAAAGCCGATTTCTGAAGTGAGTTGCGCCGACAGTAAGACATAACCATGCTACTTGCATAATTTGTACTTGTACAAGACTTATGGTCATTTGAGAGTCCTTAGCCTTTTTTTTAAATTTATTTAAATTTTGGTGCTTGGTCTTGTCATTTTACATGTACATTTGTCACAATCCAATTAAAAATAAAAATCTTGGTAAAATTGGTCACTACGTTCTCAAACCAATATTTGACCATGCTCCATTCTATTTTCCGTTCTGATGACCTTTTCAGGATCCTCAGGATAATCTTGAAAGCAGAGACTCATTGGCTGATATAAAAGGTTATCAGAACAGAAAGTTTAATGGAAGGGCTTCAGAAGATAGTAAGCAATTTTACCTACCGGTACATCTGATTTAAATCAGACTGCACTTTCTTGTCGCAGTAATCAAGAGCTTGTCTTAAGGAGATGGATTTCACTCTTGCTCAAGGCTTGTGAAAACAAACCTATCAATTTGAAAATTTTGGACTCTGGTGCACTTTCCTTGACAGGTACACAATATATCTGCAATATTTTTCATGTGTATGTAAAATTTGCTTACCTCCTGAAAATTCCATGTCTGTTTAATTGTTTTCTATTCCAAACATCCACAGAAACATATCCATCATATAAGATAAGCAATACACATCCAAATGTAATACACAGATTCTAAATGCAATACACTAACTCTATCTTGTATCTCAAATTGTCACATGGGATTGCTCTGTTAGATTCCTCTCAAGCAAGAAAAGTTTTTATTCACTAAAGTTGTTTATAACCTGATCAATATGAAATGAATAATCTAGTTACACTCTGCCAAGTGAATTAATTGATATTTTTCCACATGTTTCATAGAATGATGTCCTTTAAAAATCTTAGTAATCATTCATGGGTGAACAACCTAACAATCAAATGTAATGCATCTTCTTAATAAATACTAAATGTGGATACTTTTTCTACATTTTAAACTGTCTACAGAACTAATAAATGTAACATTCAAACACTTTAATCTGAAGTTTCTTCATCCCTCATTCCTATTTTAAGAGTACATCCATATTATCTGCACCCTTTGAACTAGCACTGACATCAACAGAACATAACCATAAACAGAATCCTTGAAATGAATCATCTCAATGACCAAATATAGAGTTGGTCAGTGTAAATCTAATTAAAGTCCATTGCTATCAATAATTCCAATATCCAAGAAAATTGCCACCAGTTGATTACAATATGACCTTTGACATTCGTGCTGTAGCAAGATATTACAAGCCAATTATGGCACTGGCAGCCTCTCACTTTAAGACAGAACAGAATCTCCAAGTTCTACTTTTTGTGTACATAAGCTTCTTTAAACTATTCCAAAAATCTGTCAACTATAAATTCTCCAAATATCTCACTTATTTTCTTTTTTTAGCCAATCAAGATGTAACACCTTGTACAATTGTCACACCTTTACAAGGACCTGACCGAGAATGCAATAAAATTATGATCAGGTTTAAATCTTAACAATTCAACCATAATAAAATTGACAAAATCGACAGCTGCAGGACTATATCAATTACATTATAATAATTCATATGCTTAGGTCAAATATAGTTCAAGGCCACATCTGTCATGCTTGATTAGTTTGAAATAATTTTCCAAATTTAAATATGGATTATCCCACAGTAGTTCTCCTATCAAAACTTATTTAAACATACATGTATACTTTATTTAAATAAAGCTAGAACATAAAGGCAACTGCAATATGGAGACCCATGGTATAATGGCACTGCTATCACCTTCCATATAGCCCTTTAAAAAAAAAAAATCCCGGTAACTTTTAAATTACAATTTTTCCAGCCTGGTGCCTAGTTCCTATTTCCATTCAGACGCGCCATTATGCATTTTTGCAAGTTATTTAATCCTAGTTAAATTAGTTAATTATTACGCAGCGTTGACAATGTGTACTCCCGGTCTCGTGCTAGCACATGCAAAGAGCCACTTCCGGTAAACAAATGGCTGATTTTATAATGTAAAATCCCCGTAGAGAATTAAAAACTCGGCACAGCTTAAAATACATCATGATTGCAAAAAAGTATTACTGCAAGTTATTTGCACTTTTTTCAATCTACAAAATAAACACCATTTTATAAGTTTTTCTTTCACAACCTTTTTACACGCTCCAACAAACTCTGACATAGAGTAAAGTCCGTTTGGAAGTGTTTTCAGTTTTGGTAGTTTATAGAATAGCCCAAAATAAGAATTCGAGTTTCCTTCTCCTACATTAAATGAGTCCTGATATTTTAAATCTTAAATTGTCGTTTTCTATAAGAATTTTCTATTCTTTGAACTTGTAAAGCTTGTTAATAGCAGGATTTTGAGGGGCCAAAAAAGCACTTTTAATTCATTTATACCATAGTCTTTGAAATCAGTTCTGGAAACAATCACCAATGTAGAACACAATAAAAAATCCAATAGCAGTTGTAACGACTCAATTATAACAGAAAGTAACCCTTTCTGAATGAGAATCGAATCCAATAAGTGATGAAAACTTAATTTACATTCTGATAAAAGTAGGGCAACCCATCAGTCCTAATAAGAAATTTGTGCAAATAAAAAACGTTTTGAGAAAATCAATAAAATTTAAGATTTGTGAGCTTGGTATTAAATAGTTAAGTGAACAAACAAAAGCCTCTTTCAGTCTATACAGATGGCAAGCAGGGTAAAACTTTATTCTAAATATATACATGTACTGTACTAAAACAGTATTTGTTGTTGCAAAAGTATGCAAAACAATTCTGTACTTTTTGTATACATGTATTTAAGTTGTACAAGTGGACCTTTTTTGACTGCAATTAGATGACATCCTAAAAATGGGAAAACCATCAACTGAATTTGTTCTGTAAGAATTTTCCCCTGAATTTTGTCTTAGTTTTTATAGTGGTCTTTATGGGGAGAGCATTAAAACCATTAGAAAGAATAAAAAATTAAAGGTTACATATATGAATGAACAGTTTTGAATTAAAATTTGTGCTGATTAACTCACCAGCTTCATTTTTCTATAATTTAAAGGAACTGAAATGGCCTTCAAAAATTCAATCCTTTATCAGCTAAAAACCCTGTAAGAAAAATTCTTTTGCATAGAAAATCCAATAATGTAGAAATCCAAGAAAAATGCCATTACAGAAACTAACCAGAACTCAAAAGTTCTTCAAGCACAAATCAATACATTTTTCCATTTTGTTGTAAATTATTTATAGAAACCCTTCTATTAAGTACAATAAACTACTTTAGAACATCAAATAAGTAATGGCTTTCTGTAAATTTATACCGCTTTGTAAGTGCCTCTTTACAATGTATGCAGTATAGAGAAATCCAAATTACAGATCCTGTTTCAGATAAAATGGTCCCATAGATTTTTTATCTTTTAGAATTGTAAAGCATGCTGAAATGTTTCAGACCATTTGCTTTTGCTGGATTGTTTAACATTACATAATAGAAATGAAATTTTAAAAAGGAAGAGTTAGATAAATTGTCATATCTTCAAAATCAACTTCAGCCATCAGTGAAATAGATCAATATTTGATAGTTCTATGAATCATATTTTTAGGACAAATATCCTCTGTGCTATGCACATACTGTGAATATTTTACTCCCAGAAGTTCAAAACATGATGGTAGCTGTTCAACTTGCTACATGTATATATAAATGAAGCAAATCACTATCTGAAAAGCACTTCAGTAAATGTATTTAAAGGGCATATGCATATAGCAGTTCTGGCAATTCCATTTAAACTGAACTAGATTATGTCTTTATTTAAAGGGCACCTGCTCAGAAAGTAATTAATTTAACCTCCCATGGAGTATTTTGTACATGTACAAAAATTCTAGCCTCAGTCATAGTACTTTTCAAAATCCATATGATCTGAACCAGGACAAACTCCTAAAATTTCAACATTTTCCATAATTTTTTCATTTTTCAGTATAAGACAGAAACTCAGGTAATTCAGGATGTCATTACAAAAATCAATAATTTCGAATTAAAATCAGATGACTCTGCACCTCAACACAATGCAGCTCTGTGTCACTGACTTCCATTAAAGATCGATTTCAATCTGCAGCAGGTATTATATCAGGTAGAATTAACGAACGTCTTTGAAGACTATGCCATTACCTGTAATTAATGGAAGTTCTTAAGCTATCTGCCAGAATTAGTATAATGTATTTTATTGGAAGGAAGGTGAGACATCGATATACTGTCTGATGAGTCAAAAAGTTTTTTGAATACAGCATGTTAGGTCAATAAAGTATGTCTGCGTTTTATGAGCCATTGTTAAATTATACTAGGTATCTTGGCAGCTGTAAAAACTGGCCATTTTTCTTAATGGTCTTTTTTACCTACAGAAGAAGAATGTTTTATTCCAATCATGGGGCCCTCAGGGGTCATATGTAAAACATATGTACATGTAAAACTCCTTTTCCATTTAAAGTCATTCCCCCTTCATCATACTATTGTTTTAAAATTATTCTAACAGTTCCAGAGTGTCTACATAGATCCGGAGGAGGGTCATTCCAAGCTATTGGAAGGGGCAGGTAGTATATTCAAGAAAGAGGAGATCAGATGCAAGGTCCTCCCATGACACCCCTTCCCACATCTGGAAAGCAAATTCAGAAGACTTCAAACAAAATTGCATGGTACATTATTTTTTACTAAAATAGGATGTTTTACCATAAAAATAAATGCTACAATACCTCCACAGTATCTGTAAGGTGACACAGGTCCCGAACTAGACTTTCCATGGCGAGGTCGAGGGGACAAACTTGCACTCCGTGAGTGTGCAGCATCCTTTGAGCGTTTTGGAGAAGTTTTCTTTGGCTTGGGTGATTTCGATTTTTTAAACAATGTTGGTATACGACTTCGAGATTTAATTTTATCACATTCTTCCATTATGAATTTCCTCATGTAAATGAACACATTGTTTCAAGGTGTAAACTGATTACTTCCTCAGAAAATCCATACAACTCCTGTATTCAGATATGTGAATCATTTTTGTGTAAAGTTCATCAATTATACAAATGAAAAACATACTCCAAACAGATTCAGAATGACAAGAGAAATATGCTCCTATAATACAATGATTTATTAATTCCTGGCAATATTTCTGTTCTGCACTCTAACTAGTGGTTTAGGTTTATCAACATTAAAAATTCAATTCTAATTACCTTAATAATATTTTCCACTTTAACAGTCAAATAAAGTCAATATATGGAATCTTATTTCAAAAAGCTGTTAAACACTTATTATTCTCTTAGTTGGAATCAAATATTTTCCATTATCCATTTTATTCCTTTACAGAGTTACACAATGACATTGAAAAAAACCACCAAAAAATCAACTACGCAAAAATGTCGCATTTATCCCCAAAAACAAAATTTAATGTTTCACCTGTACATAAAATTCCTTCACTAATGTTTTTTTAAACTTGAATCCTTATAAGCATTGGAAGTCATATCCATGTTAAAATAATCTATCAATGTACATATAAAATTATGTCAGGAAATAAATGAATTTGTAAAGAGATGGTTTTTGACCTCATCATGATACAAATTTTCCTACAATTCCATCAATCAGTCAATATGATGCTCCAGTGGCAAAATGCTAGGTGTTTTCCAATTAATTCTAAAAATAACTCTGTCTGTTTGTTCTTGAATTTCTGTAATAAAAATGATCAAAAAATCTATATCAAAACTCAAGTGAGAATCCAGATCAATTAAAATCCTATTTTAGCCTAACCACTGTCTAAGGAGTTCGTTACATGTACATTAGAAATTAAAGTGAAAACAAAATTTGGGATTCAAATTTTAATTGTTTTGTCCTTTGGAAAACCATAAATGCCCATCAAATTCTAAGGGAAAACCCTTCTGCAGTTTGAACTACATGTATCACTATAATTACAATTTTTGGGGGATATAATTATTTTCAATACACAACTGTGATTGGGATGTTATGGGTGAAAGTTTATACAGGTAAATAATAAAAAAATCATGAAAAATTACATTATGTATTTTACCAAGATGAAAAATGTCCAAATATGAACAATATTCCCCAGTGTTATACACCAAGAATATGCTTCTCCAGTATTAGTCTGTTGACACAAGACTGGACATTTCTTAAACATATTTATATTTCACTTTGGGAGACCAAACAATTATAAACAACCACTTGATTTTAAGAATGGTAAATTGCCACAAAGTTACTATTAATAGAGGATTTAAAAAGTTTCATACTTTGATAGGGATTTAAATTTTATCAATATTGAAAGAAATTCAGAAGTTTATATGAAACCTATAAAATTTTATGACAATGATTTGTAAGATTTAAATTTTATGTTTTTATTGTTAAATTTTCCTGCTATTGTCATTCAATCATTACAATGAACAGGTATAAAATAAAATATAAATTCAGCTTTAAATAGATTCTAATCTGTTTATTTTAGTGCCAATTATTTGCTTGGTAAATATTTTTTCAAGGTCACAAAATTGTGGATTTATCCTTTCCAGCTCTTCAAACACATTGTAGTGATCAGTTTTATTGGCACAAAAAGCCAAATTACCCAGCAAACCACCAACTGGTTACTGACAGTTATTGTATGGTACAATACCAAGTACCCATTCACATTAAACTGGTGCTGTCTTCAATCCTTATTGTTGGCCTTGTGGTGACCTCTAGATTTGTATATTCCCTCTGTTTTTCTCTTGGTTGGAGTGCAGTCTATAGAGAAATATTCTTTTTTTGTGTATTTTTGTTTAATATACATGTATTTATTGTAATTCTGATACCCTCTAGTCAAATTGGGTTAATAGTTCAGCAGTAATTGCTCGTTTTCTTTTTTTTTTCCTTTGACCTCTTTGGTTTGACCCTGCTGGACCTTCTGCACTCGAGGCGAGCATGCTAACCATTACACCAATGAGACAGTCTATAAATATTTAAAGTAATTTTTATTGAAAGCAACAAAAAAAAAACATTGAAAAAACATAGACATATCTTGTTGCTGGTCACATATGTCAATATAATTGGTCTTAGCATCATGCAGAATTCTGGTAGAGGATCCTATAGCATCTACCCAGGTTTTGTTCATTTTGACTCGCTGTTTTGAAATGAAAAGACAGATTAGTCAAAAAAAACATTATAATAGACAATGAAATGAAACCTAATGGATGGCAATAGCTCTTAAGGCTCTCCGTGCAAAGCAAGCTAAAAACATTTCTTGAAACTACTGTTAAAGGATAAATCAGAATAAAAGTTATGAGACTTATTTAAACAAATGGTTGCATTTATGTTTCAATGTAGATCAAAGAAGGGTACCAGTATACTGTCAGAAAACTCAACAAAGGATACCAACACCACCCACATCTACATTGGTACCTCAAGTTTTTCAAAGTGTGTAACCTTGAACTTCATAGTACATGAACCTATCAGTTCCATGACACACCTTCTAGCGATGAATATCAATGTTATATAGTAACCCCTGCAGATCAAGGCATTAAAAACTTGTAGACAAGACAGGAATCTACAAAGACAGAAAGACAGAGCGATTCTTTTGAACTTTGTACATGGGGTATAATGATGACAACAGCTTGTAGTCAATGCTTCGACAACTGAACCAACATTTAAGTATAAATACTATAAGTGATTTTTATTGCCCAATGTATCAGAACAAGATATGTATAAGACCAGAATATGACAAATACAGGGAATTTCACTACAATAAAACATTCGAAAACAATTATTTTCCAAGTATAACTTTTATCTCCTAACACCTGATCTTAATTATTTAATACAGTTTTGTTATTAAGTTTATCATATTGATGCCAATTTCTGTTCTTCCATATTATCTACAGTGTTTGATGTTAGGCTCATCTGTGATTTCTACATGAAACATATTTGAAAATAAACATTTACTTGAACTGTTTTAAAGTTGGTTTACATGTATATATGAAAGCTAACTAGTAAACCTCTGGTGGATTTACAGTTGAAATTACAGTGAGAATTGTAAACAACTGAAAAACAGGAAAAATCTGCATCAGAAAGTTCAGTATTATCAAAAATTCAGAAATTCTAGTTGAACCACACTGAAATTTCTTAAATTTTACCATAAATTACTATTGATCAGTCCCATGACAGGAAACATGTAGTCCAAAGATTGTCATTGTTTTCATATTTATAGCTACTCATTATACTCATACTCACTATAATTAGTTGATTATTGAAATTTTTTATGAATTTCCAATTTCATTTCTGAGGGGCCTTTTTACAGCTTGCATTATATATATGGTGTGGATCTTTCAACATGACATATGATTCCATATGTTTCTCTATTTTTCAAAATTTGGTCCCAAGCATACTTGATAAAGGTTAATCCAGAAAAGCACATCGTACGCAGTGTAATAAAGGCATTTTCAATCATTGTTTTCCCCTTTTGTCTACAATCTGTTTGATCAAGTAATGAAATGCAAGGAACTATTTTTAAGAACTTGTTTCTTGCCCCACGGAAAATTAGTGAACTAAAGGCAACATCTTAATGAGAAATTATGATGTACACAAACCACAATCCAGAAAAGATGTTCATATTCTTTCTTTCAAATATAGCAGACTAACAAGTTCCCTTAAAGATCAAATACAGAACAAAAAAGATGGGTCTAGAATTGACAGTTGTTGAGAAATAGACTGGAGTGTGAAAGATTAACAAATTCACTCATTTATGAAAATGAGCTATGGTCAGACATATAGCAGAGTTGGGAGTACTCACTTAGATCAAGGAATCACTTAGGTCAAGGAATAACAGCTTTTGAGAAGTGGACCTGAATGTGAAAAATTGTCACTCATCCATGAAAATAAGATGAAGGACAAATGGCATATAGAAGACTAACAAGTACCCAACCAAGATCTAACTACAGACCCAAATATAGTGGGTCTTGGTTAACAGTTGTTAAAAAAAAGGACTTGAGTGTGAAAAATTTACGTCATTCAACCATGACAATGAGCTCAAGGTCAGATGATATATAGCAGACTGGCAAGTACTCATCAAGATCTAAAAACAGACCAATCATGGTGAGTCTAGGTATAACAGTTGTTGAGAAATGTACTTGAATATGAAAACACTGTGTGAATTCTAGATTTTCTTTTGTACTAAGTCAATGAACAATGAAAATGGAGGTCAATGTCAACTTATGTATGAGTGGTTGGTAAGTTCATATCAAGTACTATCTGCACATCAAATTTGGTTTTTCTGGGTCAAATATTGTCTGAGATTTAAAGCTTACAATAAAATTCACACTGCAAACATTCATATAGACCGAAATGAAGTTTCAATTGGATACTACTGAAATAATAAGCTTCACAAAATAATCTGGCAGACTGCAACAAATAAACTCTTAACCTGGCATCCTGGGGAAATATTTTCGCTCCATAGATTTCACTACAATATAACCCCAGGTCAGAGCGAATGACTTCTCCTTTGCGATTGGTCTCACAACATCCACCATATTTGAGAATTGCCCTGACCCAAGTGACGTCATTGTTTACAAATCCATGGCAACAAATATGACGTCTTCCCATTCTTAACGAAACAACAACGGAAGGGACATTATGCATTTTCTTTTTCTGTTTTCTACGGCTAACAATAAGAATAAAATATTTTAAGTATCTATAATAATTATTAAAGAATATAGGTGATCTACAGGGATACAAAAATTTAAATAAAACACGCGAACAAGAATTCAAAATCGTAAGCGGTAATTTAGTGGAGATTCCATCTCAATTCATTTGCCCTGACCTGAGACTATATCCGAGAGGTCCCGAAGGAAGATCGCTTTGGATATTGACCAGGAACCTAGAATAATAAACTCTAAACTTCGAATGGCAAAAAATACTAATTTGCCAAACTATTTTTTTTTCAAATAATCACAACTCAATAATATAAAACAAGATATTAACTGCTCTGCAAAACAAATTATACAATCCTTTTATGTTTTAACAATTAGCCAGAAAACCTTTTAACAATGTAAAGGTCTGTCTGGTGGTTATCATCACCTTTCTTCTTGTATAAACTTCCCAGCTAATTTACCATGAAAACTTTCATTGTTCAACACTTCATAAAGTGTGTGCTCACACTGACCTTCAAACTCTTACAGTGAAACAAAGCTCTGGCACTAACTAAATTGTTAGAAAGAAATATGAAGATACCAAAGGAGCAGACAGTAATCGTTAAGTCGGAAGACAGACAAGACCTTGGCCAACAAAATGACATGAGAGATAAACATAGAACACACAACTCTACATTGAAAACTATAGCTGGAGTAACGCAAACCCTACAAAAACAAGGGTGAGTTCAGGTGCTACGGAAGGGTAGCAATTCCTGCTCCACTAATGGCACCTATCAGGTTACTCCGTAAACAAAGACGGTGTATAGTCACAATCTATGTTAGTCACAACCAATAGGAACAGATTTGTAGTCACGAGTGGGAAGATATACATTATCAATAGTGAAATGGATAGCACTAAAATCCACTCTTAAAGACCACCATCACGAGTATTCAACTAAAGTTTAGATGCAATTGCTAAAGTTGTTATAGAAAATAAGACTTTGAGGAATTTCCCAGAATTTCAGCGTCTAAGACATATTTGATGTTATCTTCCATATTGTTAGTGAACCAGAGGCTCCCTAGAAACTGTATTTTTACACGATAAAACACTCTTTCTGGGTTGACAGAGAAACAACCTAGGCTCAGTTACTCTCTGAAATATCTAAAGACAACTATGTTGCAAATGCCTCAGTTGTTTCAGACAGGATGCTTTTTACAGGCCATCATTACAAGACTTTATTACCATACCCTGGTTCCAAATGGTCAAGAGAAACCTGTAGAAGTTTACCTTCGACTGTTATTGGTGGATGGCTGTTTCATGGACAATTATGCGACATCTCCTATTTTTATATAAAGTGATAGACCTATGGATCATTTCAACACATTGCAGTTCCAGTACAATTACTCAAAATTATATTTTCGAAAATTCACAAATGCTGTGGGCAAAAATTGGTAAAATGGGAAAAAAACAAAATTTCAAAATTTTCCATATGAATGGAGAACTCAGGTGCTTCGCAAGCTCAGCATGATACGACCGCAGCATGTTGACATGTGAAAGGTGAACAAATGAACCTTTGGGTAAGTGTGGACACAGTATT